>JAXHQA010000444.1:0-47647 GCA_034093135.1 Erigeron breviscapus
GTTTCACACTCGGTTATGTTAAAGAAGTAATTGTGGGTTCGTGACTCGACTTAAACTTAAGGAACCAACTTGTTTATGATTATAGAGTTGAAATTATGCTATATGTGTAACATTTTCCAAAATTGACTTTGTTTGACTCGAAAGTTAATGTAAACGATCTTCATGAATTAACGTGAGTTATTGAGCGTATTGTTATATTTGAAGGAAACGTGGAATTTGTTTATGCTTACGGAATTGTTTTGGCGTTTAAATGGTTAACGTTTAGCTAATTGTCGGAATTAGCGGAGCGGGAGCCAACCCATTTAGACATTAGGCCGGCCCCCTTCCCTCTCACTCTCCACCCAAAAATCAATTATTCATTTCTCATTTACATCTCAAAGAAACTCTTGCAAAAATAGCTCTTCCTCTTAAAAATTAGCACATCAAATTCAAGTTTTAAGCAAGAATTTGTTAGGGGTTTTCATCATAATCATCCTCTTAACAACATATCAAAAGATTGGATTTCAAAGTGCAAGATTTCTATCTATTTGGGTCAAATTCGGGTTTTGACTTTTGAAGCTAGATTGGTAAGTCAAATTTATCCCATAATCATCTATTTATGTTTGTTTACATGTCTCTAGTTGTATCAAGAAGTTACAAGTCTTAAATCGGGTAAAAAATGGAATTTGGGTTAATTAGGGTTTTGAATTGGATTCATTGATTTGGAAGATTTGATGATGTTTTGGAGTGAAATATTGATTTGGGTAAGTGTTTTTAGGTGTTAGAAGGTCTAATGTAGCTTCAATTTGAGTTTCAAACTCCTACAAATCGATTTGGTGTTGGTTTGGGTCGAGTTTTGGGGGTTTTGGCTCGTTTTTTGCACTATGAACTGCTGGTGCAGCTGCAGGAAATGGGCTCACTGCGGCGCAGTGAGCTGGGACACCTTTGACTGCGGCACAGTCTTACATTTCTGACCATTTGCTCGTTTTTAGCCCACTGCGGCGCATTGAGCATGGCTCTGGCTCACTGCGGCGCAGTGGATACCTTCTGTGAAATTATGCGCGTCAATTTTCAAACGTTAATAACTTTCGATCCGTAAGTCCAAATAAGTCATATGACCTATCGTTGGAATCGTAAGAGAGTCTAGTTTCTTGTAGTAACACTCATTTTGTATGATTCTTACACAATTTCTAAAAATGTCTGGTCAAAGTGTTATGTTTCACACTCGGTTATGTTAAAGAAGTAATTGTGGGTTCGTGACTCGACTTAAACTTAAGGAACCAACTTGTTTATGATTATAGAGTTGACATTATGCTATATGACATGCTTTGATAGGTCGTGGATGTGTGGGGCCCATTACTCGCTATTAATATTTCATTTACTCGACTTAAGCTTCTTTGCCGATCAAGGTGAGTTTTGTAGCTCCCTACTCAATAGAGATTCGGGCTGAAAGTGTACATATACGTGTTGTTTGTTTGTTTGGTGGACTTGATTTTCTGTCTAGTTAATTTCTGATTGATTGTCATTTTGGTAGACAGTTTTGAATGATCGTGTGATGGTTTACGAATGTGTTTGTATTATTATAACTCTTTAGGATAGAAGTACATACATAGAGGTCGGCATTACTTTCAAAGGGTTTTAGATGTGGTGGAAAGGCTGCGAATGACCCTATATATAAGCATCTGGAATTCGAAGAAAGTAGAGTCCTCCTAAGTGTATGTACGTATAGTTTACTTTAGTTTGATGTTTGAGGATTGATGGATATTGGGAATGTGTTGGGATATTCATATATGCTTTGTTATACTTGACTTGTGCGGTACACACTCAAGCATACTTTTATGGCTGCATTGATGACGTTATTGATACGCATTTGATATACATTATGGTCTTACATACGTATGATACATGATCTGACATTAATGATTCGCGTAATCATTTCTTATACGCAGTTGCTTTACTCCATGCGATTTTGTAGTGATTTGATATTGTGATTAGGATAGTTGTATATACATGGAAGACGATGATACCTTTAGTGAATTTTAGATGTGGTGGGAAGGCTGCGGGTGACCCTATATATAAGCATCTATGATTCCTTAAAGGTAAAGTCGTATGAAATGTTGTGCAATGTAGTTATGATTGATTTTGGTAAAGGATTGTGATATGTATATATTATTATCATTATTATTATTACTGTTAGGATAGACGTGCATACACGGAAGTCGATTATGCCTTCATTGGATTTTAGAAGTGGTGGGAAGGCTGCGGGTGACCCTATATATAAGCATCTGGAATTCGAAGAAAGTAGAGTCCTCCTAAGTGTATGTACGTATAGTTTACTTTAGTTTGATGTTTGAGGATTGATGGACTTGTGATGTATGGATGTTGTTGATACATATGTTTTGTATAAATCCCAATGAAGAGGATATGGGCATATGTAGTGTTTAGATCCCACTGAAGAGGATATGACATGTGTAGTGTATAAATCCCACTAAAGAGGATATGGGCATATGTAGGGTTTAAATCCCACTGAAAAGGATATGACTTATGATGTGTATCAATCCCACTGAAGAGGATGTGATACCTGTTTTGAATTGATGTTATGTACGTTATTTGGGTATAATGTTTATTACGCGTTTTATTTGTTGTATGTAATCTTGTGGTGGATGTTGTTGTGCTTTTCATAGAGGCTCACTGTAAGTCGTGCTTTGCCTCTACTCGTATATTATGATTATTGATGATGGTTCTTTATGGACCATTACTACGAACTCACAAACCTTGTGTTGACTATGCTTAGTACACTTTTCAGGTAACCAGGTTATCCAGGACGTGGAGTTTGATTTGTTTGCTTGCTGTTGAACCCGGACTGGACTTATATGGATCAAGGATCCATTTGCCTTCTGTTGCATTATACTTAGGATTGATAGCCTTCTTTTGATGTCACTTTGTAAATTTTGATGGTTACTTGCTCCTGTTGTATTTTGCTACTTGCTTCTTTTATTGTATGGATTCACTGAATCCTTTATTTGCATTTAGTTCATGTTCTACATTAATTCCACCTTGTGCTATATGATTTCCGTAATATTTCGAGCCTTGGCTTGGGGTGTTACAGAATGGTGGCCCATGCGTGGTCGTAGAGAATTAGGCGGTTTGACCTAGACTACGGCTTAAACTAAAACTCTTCATATAGCATGCATGGTTAGGAAATTCGTGTGCAATATGAATTATGTGAACCCTAGAAAGTGTATATAGTGAGTTCATAGTTAAGACCACTTATGTGACTTGAATTCAACGTGATGAATGTGGAATGAGTACAACGTGGTTAATGTGTGCATTGATTGAAATTGATTGTCATTGATATGGATTGTTGCTACTGATTGATGTTTGTTGGATGCTTTAGAGCAAAATGAAGTTATGTTATTAACTTAGTACAATATTGTGGCAACCCTAAAAGAACCCGATCAACTCTTTTATGGTTACCCAACATTATAACAAGTTAATGACATCATGGATTGCGCATGTATGGCTTAGGGTATAATAAGGAATCGATATACTTAATGGAAGTTGATTAGGTGGAGGGTTAGCCATTGGTACACCATGTATACATACCTGGTCAATAACTAGAGAGCATATCGAATTCAGATTATACTTGAACCATTTGTGTTAATTGTTGATTGTATGATGTATTGACATGATTACTTGAATTAACGATAAACAATTGTAGTGAACTTGACATGATAATATGATAAGTAACAATCCCATAGGATTCTAACACTCTTGCCTTAGCTAAATGGTATGAAATGAGTATGTTGTATCGGTATGAGAGCATTGTCTACTTGTGTGACTGACATGTGAGCAATTGAGACTAACTCTCGGGTCAACGCGTCACTTGTTTTATAGTAATGGTGAGGCCAAGGAGAGAAGGAACAAACTATGGGGTTGACCCAGAAGGAAACCAACAGGAAGCTCAACCAGAGGCACAAGGAGGTAGAGGTAGGGGCCGAGTTGGTAGAGGCCGTGGTAGGGGCCGTGGTGGAGGTCACGGTGAAGATGTCGCGCCAAACTTGGCAGAAGTGATCGCTCAAACGGTCGCCAATATCATGCCAACCATTATTGCCCAAGTCACAGCAAGTCTTGGAGGAAACAACATGGCTCAAAACAACGAAGCACCGGATAATGTAAACAATGAAAATGCTCAACCTCATGTTGTGGAAAACGAAGAAGAGAAGCCGGTGGAAGTTAATAACCGTATGCCCATGAATAATCAACAGGGAATGTACAGACAGGGGTGTATATTTAAAGACTTTAAAAGTTGTGGGGCACTGGAGTTTAATGGAAGAGGTGGTCCCACGGAGTGTATAAGGTGGTTTGAGAAGATTGAGGCAGTGATTGAAAGGAGTCATTGCACGTATGACGACCGGATTTCTTATTCGTCCGGAATGTTTAAAGATGACGCTTTGAGTTGGTGGAACCAAGAGATAACCTTGGGTCGGACCCATAACTTACAATGGGCCGATTTCAAGAACAAGGTAAAGGCGAAGTTTTGCCCTCCCTACGAACTTCAGAATTTGGCCATCGAATTCGTCCATCTCACAATGAACGGGGCCGACTACAAGGACTATGTTAGGCGATTTCAAAAGTTGTCTACCCTTATTCCTCATTTGGTGGATTCCGAGGCCCGAGCTACCGAAAAGTTTGTATTGGGCTTGAATCCTCAAGTCCGATCTTATGTGAATTCCAACATGCCTACCACTTTGGCCGATGCTGTTAACCAAGCCGGGAATGTGACTGAAGACTTGTTGAGAAGCGGTGTTTTAAGTAACTCCTCAACAAACAAGAGAAAGGAAGTGGGAGAATCAAGTGGGGTAAAGAAAATGGGAAGGTTTGATCCCAAGGATGCTATTAGGGGTAGAGTGATGGCGGCGACGGGACCAGTGAAGAAAGCTTATGCAGGACCTCATCCGTTATGTGAAAGATGCAACAATCACCACCCCACCAACGTTCAATGTAGGGCGTGTTTTAATTGCAACCAAGTTGGGCACACGTCCAAGAATTGTAGAGCACCGAAAGCGGCGCCATTGAATGTAGTACCCCTTCAAACCATTCATCCTCAAGGCAACTTTCCATGGGGTACGTGCTTTAAATGTGGAAGTCCTGACCACTACCGAAATAATTATCCGCAATGGATTGGACAACAAGTTGAAGTGGCGGTCTGACAGTCCTTGATTTGCACACTTATATTTAGATTAAGCTAGACAGAAAGTAAAGAACATAAACAAGAACAAGTTCAAATGTAAGAAACTATGCAAGTCTAATCATATGTATCATTGATTAAACGATGAATACATGGTCGATGTTACAACTTGTCTTACAAGAATACAAATGAACTAATATAATTGCTAAGTCTAGAAAGGAAGAAAGAAACTTAAGCAATTACACTTTGTGGTGATAAAAACACACAATAAATGGTGCGGCTGTGTTGCCTTTTATAGGGAAGGAATTAGGGCAACACAGCCTTACAATGATAGTGATGTGATGGTGGTTGTCGACGTTCCATTGGCTCTGTGTACTTGGATCCAGGAGCCTTTGTCTTCTTTACCAAAACAGGTATGAAAGAGAAGAACCCTTGTTTTGGTCCCAACTGTACCTTTGCCATATAAGGTAACCTCCAGTTGGTTGAACCACCATGTGACTCTTGTCTTCTTGTGATTTGAAATCTTCCCGCCTCGACACACAACTTGAGAAGTTAAACCACCCGCTGACGAGAGTCAGTGACTCGCTGATGACTCGCTGACGACACGTCAGCGACCAAGTCTGGTCAGCGAATCCTTGACTCAACAATCTCCCCCTATTCGCTGAGAAGACTTGCTGAGTAGACTAAACTTGATAAGAAATATAGAAGGATGAAAAGATGTCTTATATATTAACTTTTAAACAATACAAGCTGACTCATACAACATTTACAATTGTAAGACATCTACATATTCTCAGCTTCAAACTCCCAAGCATGTTCTTGCTTGGCAATCTGAACTGCTGGGTCATTGTATCTATGAGGCTTAACCAGCTCCTCATCCAGTTTGCTGATAAACCATCGGTTGTTGGTCGTTTTAGCACACCTTCTTATTATGCTCAGAATAAACCCAGTGGACGCCTTTTCGAGTTCAGATAGACGAAAGAACAGCTGAGTATTTTGAAAATTTGTGAAGAAAATACCAGCTGGATTCTCTATCACTCTCCCTTCCTCGAAGACACATCTTGGAGGAAGTCCGGTGTTTAAAGAGGCATCACCAGTGATAGAAGGAAGATCAACTCTCAGAGTTCTATGCTCTTCCTTTCTTTTTCTTTGAACCCTTCTACCTGCTGAGGAGATAGCAGCTGGAATACCAAATACTTGCCTCAGCATAGGCAGATCTGCTTTAAACTTAGTTTCATACTCCAGTGCTTTCTTGAAATATTCTTTCAGCATGTCTTGGAGTTGCTGGTAGCTGGCTGCCTTTTTATCTTTCACTAGCATGTATACTTCAGCCCACTCTGAAGCACCCAAGTTGGTTGGTTTAACTCCTTCCAACTTGGTTGGATTGTCAGCACCTTCTCTTAAGATCTTTAAATTTGTCTTTCGACCCATATCAGCTTTGAAAGCCTCAGCAGCAACAATCCTTTGAGGCCTCTTTCTATCATCCATCAGCTTCAGCCACTTGGCCTTTTCTTGCTCAAACTTAGCTCGTTTCTCGCTGAGCTGCTTCTCAACTTCCTTATGCTTCTGCCTGTATAAGGCTTCAGCACCACCAGACTTCAGCAGCATTCTTTGCTCTCCGTCAAGCTGATCCTTTTCCAGTAGAGGTAGCTGCCTGATAAACTCAAGATTTTTCTTTTCATTTTCTTCATTTTGTTTGATCCTATCCAGCTCTTTGATAGCATCTTCTTGAGTTTTACCTTCAGCAGTTAGTGCCAATACATCAATCACTTGATGTTGATGGCCTGCTGAGGATTGTACGGAGAGTTGAGCAGCTGAGGGAGGTTTGAAGAAACCCGACTCAGTGAGCTGTTTTCGACGAGCATCAGAGAGAGGGGTGATTTCAGCATTTGCCATGTATCTATTGTGAAAGACTGGCAACATTTCTCTTGACCGATCTCTGGCCATTTCTTCAGCAAATCCAGCTTCCCACACAGCTTTGACAGTTTCATGGTCAGAGCGTTCTTCAAGATCACCAGCATGGAGTACACCAGCATTAACCACAATTTGTTGCTCCCCCTCAACACCAGCTGGGGGAGCTTCAGCATCAATTTCCTTTTCAGTCTCCCCCTCAGCACCAGCAGGGGGAACTACATTTTCTTCATCACTGACAGCCACAATTGCCATTTCATTTGCCTTTGTGGTGTCAGTGGCATCATCATTCTCATCCAAAACTTCTTCAGCAGCAGCATCATATAATTTTTCAGTTGCCTTGTTTACTGCTTCAGTAACTGCTGCTAAGATTTCAGCATCGGTTTTCTCCCCCTTGGAAGTTGTATCATTAATAACAACTTCCACTGTTGCTATCGGTGCTGATTGCTGCTTAACAAGTTGAGACAGCAAGTTCTTGATTTCATCCACCTCTTTCTCCAAATTAATATTCCCTTGGCGATCTTCCTCAGTAAAGGATGCTGAGGGAGCTGGAAGATCCGCCACTTGTTTCTCCAAGGCCTGAATAGCCTTGGTGTTGCTTTCAACTTGAGCAGTCAGGGGAGTGATGAGTTTGTGCAGCTTCGTTATACCAGCAGCAGCAGACTTGCTGGTGGAGGCTACTTTCTTTGATGAGTAGCTAGGGGAGTTTGCGCATTTGATCAGCGAGATAGCACCAGACTTAAGGATTTGCTGATCACGCTTGATAACTTTGATGGCTTCATTGATTTTATGTTGATCATCAGCCAGTGAGACAATCTCCCCTTTAAGTGTGTCTACTTCCTTGTTGTTTTCATTTTGTTTGCGGTACCAGCTTTCCAATGTCTTCACCAATCTGTCACCTTCTTTATCTTTGAGCTCTACAGCGAGTGTGGCAGCCTTGGTGAGATCATTTAGCTGGTTTTCTACTCTTACCAGCCTTTCAGTAGAATAGGTGGAGTAGGAAATGCCCAAATCTTTGGCAGTGAGAGATTTTGCTTCAGTTGGCAAGTGAGAAGAACAACCAGGAACAGCTTGAAAGGAGGAGGGCATGCCCAGAGAAAGCATAGTGTTCACTGGTCGTACTAGTGGAGTTGCTGGTCTTGCACTTGAAGCCACTATAACATTTTCAGCTGTCGCTGCTGCATTTTCATCAACAGCAGCATCATCATTATCATCAGCCTCCATGTCACTAGCATCTACTTCGTCAGCATGACTATCAACATCAAGTTGAAAGTCATCGGCCATAATACCACCCAAATCAAAATCACTTTCATCATCACCTTCTTTTTCAGTAACAACATCATCAACACCAACACCAACTTCTTCAGCATCTCGTTCCACATTTTCTTCAGCAGTTACAACATCAACATGCCCAGTTTCAACATTCAAATTTTCTACCCCAGCAACCTGCACTTCAGGAACATCAACAGCAGTTGCGTCCCTTTCAACAATAGAGAAGCTGATTGGGTTGGGGGATGAACGAGTGTCAGATTCAGTTTGTTGCTGCACTACGTTTTCAGCAGCAGCAGGAGCTTCTTCTTCATCGATGAAAGAGAGTTGAGAGGGTTCCACCCTTCTTAATATTTTCTTCTTCCTTTTAGGAACAACTTGACTTTTCTTGGCCACTTTGGAAGTTTTGGAGGATGTTGGAGGGGTTATCAGCATACCAGCTCCAGCAGGGTTTTGTTTATATACATCAGGGTACATGGTGAAAAGTACCTACTTCATTGCTGGAGTAAGCGCAGCATACTTTGAATCGAAGTGCTCAGGGTCGCAAGCAGGGACTTTATATACAGAGCTTGCAACCCTTGTAGAGAGAATGAATTGAGCACTCTTAGGCATGTACTTTTCTTTCAGCTCATGTCTGAAGACCAATGATAGAAAGCGTGAAAAGGGAACAGAGCATGAGCGATTTCTCACAGTGCCCTTGGTCTTTAAATCTTCAAATATAACATTGGCAAAGTCAATATTTCGACCATTTGCCAGTGCATAAATCATTTGCATCTGGGCAGCAGTGGCTTGATCAAAGGATCCACTGTTCCCACCAAGGCACTGAATAACATGTGTGAACAGAAACCTCCATACACCAGGAATGAATTTCTTTTGTGGATTGCTGTGCACAGGTTGTACTGGTACCATGTTCGTCCCATACCCAATGGTTAACAGCCATTCTTTCCATACTGAGGTAGGGACCAAGTTAACATAGGGCCTATCTTCTTATTGCTTAGGGAGACGAAGAACATCTCTTAATAAATCTGCAGAGATGGAGATGGTGTGCTCCCCTTTCATTACAGTGCCAGAAATGGTGCTAGTGGACACATCATAATCACAAGTCCACCAGAATTCCCTCAAGAGATGAAGACACATCTCATGGGGATTTTTATAGATTGCTCTTCTAACTGGACATCCTTTGATGAAGTCCAGCATAGAATAATAACCTTTAACTTTGGTAGGGATTTCTTCGGATCCCAAATAGTTATTTGCTTTGACAACAAGTTTCTGGGCTTGAAAAGAAACTTGGTCAGAAGGACGAATGCCTTCATTATCGAAGACTTCAGAAGTGAGATAAGAGGGAATGTTTTCAGGGTTTTCTTGAATTTGTTGTGGTGATTGTTGTTGTTCGGGTTGAGAAGCCATTGTTATATCAAGATGATAAGAGGAAGATGAGAGGATTGAAAGAAAATTGAAGAGATATTGAGAGGAGATTTGAGAGAGATTTTAGGAGTGAATGAGAAAGGAAATGAACGTAAAAGATGGTATGGGAGAAGGTTTACATATATATGGTATGGATATGGGACCCATAACTGTACATATGAATCGTCATGGACTCTCTTTCATACGTAATATATATAAAGAAAATTATTTTGTACTAATGATAGTACAAGAAAAATAATTTTATATAAAGAAAATACGTTTAATTATACGTATGTGAGTAACGTATAAAAAAGTTTTGATGTGACAACTTGTACCCTAATTTCAAAAGTACTCAAGTAGTTACGGCGCGTACAGTGTACAAGTTGCCCATTAGGGGGAAAATCGAGGTAACCGATTGAAATTCTTATTAAAATATTAATAAGTATACTTAGTGGATATGCTCACATGATTGAATAGTTGAGATCTAAATATATCCACTGACCAAGTTAGAAAATATGGTTACCTCATTTTTAAAAAAAAAGGTTTGAAGTTATTCAGTGACTTTAAAATTAAGATGGTCGCTGAGTAACTTTATACAATTTTTGGCAAATTGTCAGCCATCAACGGATTTTGTTTGTCTTTACCAGCAGCCGTTTGCTGCTGGACTAGATAGAGGCTTTTATCCCTCTATTGCTTTTATTTGCTTTTTTCCAAAGCAACAAGGTTCAACGGATTTGGTTAGTCTTTACCAGCAGCCGTTTGCTGCTGGACTAGATAGAGGCTTTTAGCCCTCTATTGCTTTTATTTGCTTTTTTCCAAAGCAACAAGGTTCAACGGATTTGGTTAGTCTTTACCAGCAGCCATTTGCTGCTGGACTAGATAGAGGCTTTTAGCCCTCTATTGCTTTTATTTGCTTTTTCCCAAAGCAACAGGGACTAACAGATTTGATTAGTCTTTACCAGCAGCCGTTTGCTGCTGGACTAGATAGAGGCTTATAGCCCTCTATTGCTTTTATTTGTTCAGCAAGTAATATACTTTTGAACATGCTTAAAGAAATTGACCATAAGGTCACTTTTCAACTTAGAAGAGAGTTGTAAGTTGAAGCATCAGCAGACATGACAAGTCATGTCGCTGATTCACCATTCAGCATTCCCAACTTGATGACCAGATATTTAAATCTGGTTTCATCTAAAGGTTTAGTGAAGATATCAGCAAGTTGGTCATCAGTGGGAATGAAGTAGATTTCAACATCCCCTTTCATGACATGGTCACGAATGAAGTGGTACCTTATGTCTATATGTTTGGTCTTAGAATGCTGAACGGGGTTATGTGTGATAGCAATTGCACTTGTATTGTCACACATAATGGGGATCTTAGAAAATTCTAAGTCATAGTCAGCGAGTTGGTTTTTCATCCAGAGGACTTGCGCACAACAACTCGCTGCTGATACATATTCTGCTTCAGCAGTGGAGATGGAAACTGTATGCTGTTTTTTACTAGACCAACTAGTCAGCTTCCCCCCCAACAGTTGACATCCACCACTGGTGCTTTTCCTATCTAACATGCATCCAGCATAATCAGAGTCAGAATATGCAACTAGGTCAAAGCTGGAGTCTTTGGGATACCAGAGACCCAGTGAGGGTGTACCTTTTAGGTACTTGAAGATTCGCTTGACAGCGAGAAGATGAGACTCTCTGGGAGAGGCTTGATATCTTGCACATAGGCAAGTAGCAAACATGATGTCAGGACGACTCGTTGTTAGATACATCAGCGAGCCAATCATTCCTCTGTAGAGAGTTGGATTCACATGCTTACCTTCAGGATCAGCATGGAGATTGTTAGGAGGAGACTTGCGAGTGGCTTTGGTGGTCACATTGGACAAGTCGAATTTAGCCAGCATGTCTCGAATGTACTTTTCTTGGTTAATGAAAATCCCATTTGGAGTTGGCGAATTTGTAGACCAAGAAAGAAGGTCAGCTCACCCATCATGCTCATCTCGAAATGAGATGACATCAGTGAGCTGAACTTAGAACAAAGTTTCTTACTGGAGGATCCAAAAATGATGTCATCTACATATATCTGAACATATAGGACATCAGCACCTTTTCTATAGATGAAGAGGGTGCTGTCAATGGATCCTCGCTGAAACTTATTGGAGAGAAGAAATTCAGAGAGAGTGTCATACCAAGCTCTGGGAGCTTGTTTAAGACCATAGAGTGCCTTATAGAGGCGATAGACGTGGTGTGGCTTGGCTGGATCTTCAAAACCAGGTGGCTGCTTAACATAAACTTCTTCATCGAGTTTTCCATTAAGGAAAGCACTATTTACATCCATCTGATAGACAGTGAAGGTTCTGTAAGCAGCATGTGCCAAGAATAAGCGAATTGCTTCTAGTCAGGCCACTGGTGCAAAGGTTTCATCATAATCGACACCTTCTTCCTGAAGGTAACCTTGTGCAACCAGCCTAGCCTTGTTACGAGTAACTACACCATCTTCGTCCATTTTATTTCGATAAACCCATTTTGTTCCAATGGGTTCTTTTCCAGCAGGTAGAGGAACAAGAAACCAGACATGCTGTCTTTTGAACTGGGTAAGTTCTTCTTGCATAGCCCTCTATTGCTTTTATTTGTTCAGCAAGTAATATACTTTTGAACATGCTTAAAGAAATTGACCATAAGGTCACTTTTCAACTTAGAAGAGAGTTGTAAGTTGAAGCATCAGCAGACATGACAAGTCATGTCGCTGATTCACCATTCAGCATTCCCAACTTGATGACCAGATATTTAAATCTGGTTTCATCTAAAGGTTTAGTGAAGATATCAGCAAGTTGGTCATCAGTGGGAATGAAGTAGATTTCAACATCCCCTTTCATGACATGGTCACGAATGAAGTGGTACCTTATGTCTATATGTTTGGTCTTAGAATGCTGAACGGGGTTATGTGTGATAGCAATTGCACTTGTATTGTCACACATAATGGGGATCTTAGAGAATTCTAAGTCATAGTCAGCGAGTTGGTTTTTCATCCAGAGGACTTGCGCACAACAACTCGCTGCTGATACATATTCTGCTTCAGCAGTGGAGATGGAAACTGTATGCTGTTTTTTACTAGACCAACTAGTCAGCTTCCCCCCCAACAGTTGACATCCACCACTGGTGCTTTTCCTATCTAACATGCATCCAGCATAGTCAGAGTCAGAATATGCAACTAGGTCAAAGCTGGAGTCTTTGGGATACCAGAGACCCAGTGTGGGGGGGGGGGGGGGGGGGGGGGGGGGGGGGGGGGGGGGGGGGGGGGGGGGGGGGGGGGGGGGGGGGGGGGGGGGGGGGGGGGGGGGGGGGGGGGGGGGGGGGGGGGGGGGGGGGGGGGGGGGGGGGGGGGGGGGGGGGGGGGGGGGGGGGGGGGGGGGGGGGGGGGGGGGGGGGGGGGGGGGGGGGGGGGGGGGGGGGGGGGGGGGGGGGGGGGGGGGGGGGGGGGGGGGGGGGGGGGGGGGGGGGGGGGGGGGGGGGGGGGGGGGGGGGGGGGGGGGGGGGGGGGGGGGGGGGGGGGGGGGGGGGGGGGGGGGGGGGGGGGGGGGGGGGGGGGGGGGGGGGGGGGGGGGGGGGGGGGGGGGGGGGGGGGGGGGGGGGGGGGGGGGGGGGGGGGGGGGGGGGGGGGGGGGGGGGGGGGGGGGGGGGGGGGGGGGGGGGGGGGGGGGGGGGGGGGGGGGGGGGGGGGGGGGGGGGGGGGGGGGGGGGGGGGGGGGGGGGGGGGGGGGGGGGGGGGGGGGGGGGGGGGGGGGGGGGGGGGGGGGGGGGGGGGGGGGGGGGGGGGGGGGGGGGGGGGGGGGGGGGGGGGGGGGGGGGGGGGGGGGGGGGGGGGGGGGGGGGGGGGGGGGGGGGGGGGGGGGGGGGGGGGGGGGGGGGGGGGGGGGGGGGGGGGGGGGGGGGGGGGGGGGGGGGGGGGGGGGGGGGGGGGGGGGGGGGGGGGGGGGGGGGGGGGGGGGGGGGGGGGGGGGGGGGGGGGGGGGGGGGGGGGGGGGGGGGGGGGGGGGGGGGGGGGGGGGGGGGGGGGGGGGGGGGGGGGGGGGGGGGGGGGGGGGGGGGGGGGGGGGGGGGGGGGGGGGGGGGGGGGGGGGGGGGGGGGGGGGGGGGGGGGGGGGGGGGGGGGGGGGGGGGGGGGGGGGGGGGGGGGGGGGGGGGGGGGGGGGGGGGGGGGGGGGGGGGGGGGGGGGGGGGGGGGGGGGGGGGGGGGGGGGGGGGGGGGGGGGGGGGGGGGGGGGGGGGGGGGGGGGGGGGGGGGGGGGGGGGGGGGGGGGGGGGGGGGGGGGGGGGGGGGGGGGGGGGGGGGGGGGGGGGGGGGGGGGGGGGGGGGGGGGGGGGGGGGGGGGGGGGGGGGGGGGGGGGGGGGGGGGGGGGGGGGGGGGGGGGGGGGGGGGGGGGGGGGGGGGGGGGGGGGGGGGGGGGGGGGGGGGGGGGGGGGGGGGGGGGGGGGGGGGGGGGGGGGGGGGGGGGGGGGGGGGGGGGGGGGGGGGGGGGGGGGGGGGGGGGGGGGGGGGGGGGGGGGGGGGGGGGGGGGGGGGGGGGGGGGGGGGGGGGGGGGGGGGGGGGGGGGGGGGGGGGGGGGGGGGGGGGGGGGGGGGGGGGGGGGGGGGGGGGGGGGGGGGGGGGGGGGGGGGGGGGGGGGGGGGGGGGGGGGGGGGGGGGGGGGGGGGGGGGGGGGGGGGGGGGGGGGGGGGGGGGGGGGGGGGGGGGGGGGGGGGGGGGGGGGGGGGGGGGGGGGGGGGGGGGGGGGGGGGGGGGGGGGGGGGGGGGGGGGGGGGGGGGGGGGGGGGGGGGGGGGGGGGGGGGGGGGGGGGGGGGGGGGGGGGGGGGGGGGGGGGGGGGGGGGGGGGGGGGGGGGGGGGGGGGGGGGGGGGGGGGGGGGGGGGGGGGGGGGGGGGGGGGGGGGGGGGGGGGGGGGGGGGGGGGGGGGGGGGGGGGGGGGGGGGGGGGGGGGGGGGGGGGGGGGGGGGGGGGGGGGGGGGGGGGGGGGGGGGGGGGGGGGGGGGGGGGGGGGGGGGGGGGGGGGGGGGGGGGGGGGGGGGGGGGGGGGGGGGGGGGGGGGGGGGGGGGGGGGGGGGGGGGGGGGGGGGGGGGGGGGGGGGGGGGGGGGGGGGGGGGGGGGGGGGGGGGGGGGGGGGGGGGGGGGGGGGGGGGGGGGGGGGGGGGGGGGGGGGGGGGGGGGTTGGAGTCATCAGCAGACTCCATATCATCAGCATTAGCTGATGCATCATGAAACTCATCTTCAGTAGAGTCATCAGCATGCACATCATCAGCCAGTGATCTAGGTTTGGCTGATGCTGCATGGATTGATCTTAAGATGGGCTCAACTGGCTCAATCGAGTAGATATGAGCAGCAACTTGCTCTGGTTCAGCATCTGCTGAACCATCCTGTTTGTCATGCTGATTAGTGTCAGGCAGCGAGCAAGAAGCATCAACAAATGAATCAACTTCCTCAGAAGGAGGATCAGTGAGTTCATTAAAAATGACTTCAGATGAAGTGGATTGGATGTCCTTGAGAGCAGATGAACTTTCATCAAAGGTAACATGTATGGATTCATCTACCTTCTGAAGGCGAGTATTGAATACTCTGAACGCCTTGCTGATGGAAGAATAGCCAAGAAAGTAGCCATCATCAGCTTTAGGATCAAATTTTCCTAGGTGATCCTTGTTATTAAGTATAAAAACAGGACATCCAAAGACATGGAAGTATTTGATTTGAGGTTTCTTACCTTTTAAAACCTCATATGCTGTCTTGTCATGTCTCTTGACAATAAGACAGCGGTTTTGAGTATGACACGCTATATTGACAGCTTATGCCCAGAACTTGCTGGGCAAAGAGGACTTACTGAGCATGGTACGTGCTGCCTCTATGAGAGTTCTATTTCTCCTTTCAGCAACACCATTTTGCTCAGGAGTTCTGGTAGAAGAGAAATTTTGTGAGATCCCTTGATCAGCGCAAAAAGATTCAAGAGTGTGATTTCTGAACTCAGTGCCATGATCGCTCCTGAGTTCTTTAACCCTTATGCTGTTGAGATTCTCCATCTTCTTGATGAAGTTGATGATCTCTTCAGCAGCATCACTCTTGGAGTGAAGAAAAATAGTCCAAGTATATCGTGAATATTCATCCACAATGACTAAAGTGTATTTGCTACCCTTTAGACTTTGGACATTCACTGGACCAAAGAGGTCCATGTGAAGAAGATGAAAGCAGCCAGAGATAGAATTGGCCTGCTTTGTTTTGAAGGTAGCTCTGTGGCTTTTACCTTTTTCACAAGCACCACAGAGTCTATCTTTTTCAAAGGAAAGATGAGGAAGGCCACGAACAAGGTTCTTTTTGGCCAGTGAGTTAATGGTTTTGAAGTTCACATGCGACATACGCTTGTACCATAACCAATTTAGTTCAGCTGCTGACTTGGCAAAGAAACAAGTCTCACTATCAGTCTTGATAGGAGTGAAGTCAACAAGATAAACATCTCGTTTTCTTGGAGCTACCAAGACGACTTCCTTGTTTACATTCACAACAGTGCCTTGATGCTTATCAAGAATCACTTTATAGTCAGCATCACAAAGTTGACTTATGCTGATGAGGTTATGTTTCAAACCATTTACATAAGCAACCTTGGAGAACTTGATGAGACCATTTGATAGATGGCCATACCCTTCAGTTTGTCCAGTGGAATTATCACCGAATACTACGGTAGGGCCAGCAGCCTCTACGTAGTTATCCAGCAGGGTCTTAGTGCCAGTCATGTGCTTTGAACAGCCACTGTCCAAGTACCACACACCTTTTCCCAGCGAGCCCTGCATGGATATAATAGAAGGGTTTAGATAGGTTCATTATTGAACTCACTGACAGCCATGTCAGCATGATTAAAGTAGGGAGCTTCAGGGATGACATGAGCAACTTCAGAGTTATCTTCTTCAGTGTCATTTGAAGTAAGAGGAAGAGAATGAAGATGGGCATAGTTGTCATCATCAGTAGAGAGAGAGAGAGGAGCACTTGGGTCAGCATTCTCATCTCTTGGATGGTTGTCAACTAGCTGATGTGCATGGAGCATATCACTAGTGACCTCATTGTAAGAGATGGTATTTCCAGTATCAAGAACAGTCAAGCCGCTGACTTGATTGTTGTCCCCGTACTCGACCAGAACGCTGCCTTGAGCTTGGTAATGATCTCTTGAGAGATGGGAAAGGAGATCCGCTGAGCAGCAATGAACTCAGCAATGTTATCCTCAGTGAGGACAGATGTATTTCCTACACTATTTTCAAGTTCAGCAGAGAGACTCTCGCTGATCCTAGTGGAGGAAGAAGCAGCAGATGAGGAAGGATTGGGTTGAATAACAACTTCAGGAGCATCCCTGGAGTTATTTTCATCACAATCAGCAGCAATATGTCCTCTGCTGCCACATTTGTAGCACTTTTTGACAGAGGTGCTGACTCTTTGACTTTGAAGGAGGAATTCCTTCAGTTATGAAGAAAGATCATTAACTTGCTGAGCTAGCTCGTTAATTTTGGGATCAGAAGAAGAAGATGCCTTTTTCTTTTGCTTAGACCTTTGCTTATGCTAAGGTGCAAGCTGAGGCATTTTAGGAGCAGGACCCAAAATGGACTTTCCTTTTGGGTCATCAGCTTGAGAGGTAGAGGGATTTTGTGGTCCCTTGATAACACTCCAAGCTTGTCTGACAGCAGGTTGAGAATTTAAAGGAGCCTGCTGAAGAGACGGATGCACTCTTTTGGGATTGATCGGTCTTGTTTGCTGATGAGGGGTAACTGACCTCATTTGCCTATGAGGTAGATATTCCCTTTTAGGAGTAGTGGGTCTCACTTGCTGATGTGGCAAGTGTCCCCTCTGAGGAGTAACAGTCCTCACTTGCTGATGTGGCAAGTGATTCCTTTGAGGAGTAATAGGCCTCACTTGCTGATGTGGCAAGTGACCCCTTTGAGGAGTAATGGGCCTATTTAGAGAAGGCATTCCTCCTCTTTGAGGAGTAATAGGCCTCACTTGCTGATGTGGCAAGTGACCCCTTTGAGGAGTAATGGGCCTATTTAGAGAAGGCATTCCTCCTCTTTGAGGAGTACTGTGCCTCATAATGGAAGGAGGCATTGATTTTGGTGCCTGCTGATGGACCTGTTTATCAGCAGGTCGGACCTTGGAAGGTCCAACTTGCTGATATCTAGCGTCCCCGAACCTGATGCGTCTTTTTAAGACACGCTCATCCTGAACAGTTTTACCGTCACAATGGGTAGGGACTTGCTGAGAAGATAAAGAAGAAGGTTGAGCAGCAAGGGAAGGTGCTTGCTGACTGACTGGAGTGGCTCGCTGAGGCGTGCTATAGTCATAGGGGACAGCAACCTTACTTCTTCTGAAGGGTTCAGTAGGTCTGATGGTGAGCTGTTGAGGAGCGACGGGTTTAAAGCCATCACTACCAATATCCCCTTCAAACGATTCCCCAGAAGAGTATTGAACTCTTCCTTCATTTGGCATCATGCCAACAATGGGAAGATGAGGATACGGGTTGCTGGTGCTTGCTGAAGTGCTAGTACCATTTTCTCATCTCTTCAGGAGAGATGACAGCAGACGGAGGGATAGAAATTTCAGGCTTCACCTCATCATTGAACAAGTCAGAAAGAGAGGCAGCAGCATCAAAGTCACCGCCTATTATTGCCTGAACTTGGGCAGGGACTTGTTCATTTAGGCACTGGTGGTAAAACCTAGAAGCTTTTGACCAGGAGGTCACAATCTTCTTAAGGTTGGTAACTTCAACCTTGAGTTTTTCATTCTCAAGTTGAACTTTTTGAGCCAACAACTCATGAGATTGGAGTTCAACGTGAAAATTCCTCAACTCATTGAGTTTTTCAGTTTTATCACTTAACTCTAGGGAGACAGAGTCAAGTTTAGATTGGATATCAGCTCGGATAGATTCAACGAACTGAATATCACAAAGGAGAGATTCAAAGATTTTTGGTTTATCTTCGTCAGAAGCAGAGGAGTGAGCACATACCTTTTTAATGGTGACGTTTACCCACTGACTTGAAGAAACTTGGTCTTTAGTCATAGCATCACCATCAGCAAGTACCATAAGACACATGGCATCCACGTATTCTTCACTGTCTGAATCATCTGATTCAGCCCAGTCGTGCTCCTCAGCTACCAGCCCTTTCGCTGGAGTTTTTGCGTCTTCCATTTCAGCAACCCTTTGAAACGGGTGTAAGTGCCGTTTAGACCTTCGTTAGGGAGGGAAAAGAAGTTTTCATAGGCTCTTTTTAGGTCAATCTTTTTAGTAGCAATGGTAGCAGCAGAGCCTTTGTGCATGCTAACCATTCTGTCCCAAACTTCTTTAGAAGTGGGATATCTAATGACCACTTTCATGAGATCAGAAGGGAGAGTACTGATAATCATGTTTTTGAGCCTAGAATCTAGATTTACTAGTCTACGCTCATCGTCGGTCCACTGTACTTCTGGTTTGACGATGTCAATCACTACCTCAGGAGCATCAGCAGTTGCTCCTGGTGTTCTTTGTACCAGAGTGGGTACATATGGACCTTTGGTCATAATGGTCATAAGATATGGTTCCACACCCACTATATGTAGTAACATCCTTTCCTTCCAAGACCCAAAGTCATCGGGCTCGAATCTTGGAGGGACAGATACGTAACCGAAGTCACGTGTGTTAACCAGGGTGGGAACAGTAGACATGTTCTTGTTTTAAGAAAAAGACTTTAGAAAAGAAGAACAGAAATTTAGAAAGAAAAATAAGTATGCAAACGGATCTTCGTTTCAGTGATTTCGAAACGTTGTCTCTGATACCACTTGACAGTCCTTGATTTGCACACTTATATTTAGATTAAGCTAGACAGAAAGTAAAGAACATAAACAAGAACAAGTTCAAATGTAAGAAACTATGCAAGTCTAATCATATGTATCATTGATTAAACAATGAATACATGGTCGATGTTACAACTTGTCTTACAAGAATACAAATGAACTAATATAATTGCTAAGTCTAGAAAGGAAGAAAGAAACTTAAGCAATTACACTTTGTGGTGATAAAAACACACAATAAATGGTGCGGCTGTGTTGCCTTTTATAGGGAAGGAATTAGGGCAACACAGCCTTACAATGATAGTGATGTGATGGTGGTTGTCGACGTTCCATTGGCTCTGTGTACTTGGATCCAGGAGCCTTTGTCTTCTTTACCAAAACAGGTATGAAAGAGAAGAACCCTTGTTTTGGTCCCAACTGTACCTTTGCCATATAAGGTAACCTCCAGTTGGTTGAACCACCATGTGACTCTTGTCTTCTTGTGATTTGAAATCTTCCCGCCTCGACACACAACTTGAGAAGTTAAACCACCCGCTGACGAGAGTCAGTGACTCGCTGATAACTCGCTGACGACAGACGTCAGCGACCAAGTCTGGTCAGCGAATCCTTGACTCAACACGGTCCATCCGAATCAACTCTAAATTAGCGGGTCGAACCAAAACCGTGGCCAACAAGGCCATCAAGTTCATCCTCGTGGCCGAGCTTTTGCGGGAATTGACAATGGAAGCCAAAATGACCCAAACGTTGGTTAAGGTACCTTTCTCTTAACGGTTATGATGTTATAGCACTAATCGGTGTCAAAACCGACTATGACCTCGTTTGTCCTAACGTTACTCCTTTGGGTTACATTCGGTCGTGTGTTTTGGAATTATATGTTTAAAATTTTTGGATGTTTAGCGACTCTCTAACTAAATTTGGCCACATACCCCGTGTATGTGTCTTGACTCTAGGAGACGACAAACTCTTCACGTACTTGGTGCTCTATGATATTAAGGTTCTTGACGATAAAATGAGCACAAATCTAAATGCCAACGGTTAATATGATTCTTAATTGCGTAGTAGGGTTTTTAGGGTTTCATGTAAATCTTCAAACTCAAGCGTCCTTAGAGCTACCGTCTCTAGAATCTGAAAACTGACGTCGTCTCTGATAATCTTGAGTCTCCCGAGGCCTTTCCGGGTGACTTATCGGGCTTGTCCCATCTCGATAACTTAAATTTCGTATATGCTTAAACTTCCTAACATCGCACGCGTAGTGAAAACCCTTATAGACTTTCGAGATGTGAATAAGCGTGTAGTGAAAGACCGGGAGATAAATTTGAAGGACAACAAATTGTGATGGACATCATTATGAAGTCGCCGAAGACAAGAAATGGGTTGCTGTGTGATAGAGATCGCTAGGGTTGAGGCCTAAGTACCCATATTTGTTTAATGATGAGTGTTTTGTTGAATTTCGGGACGAAATTCTATTGACGGGGGAATAATGTAACATTTGCCAAAATTGACTTTGTTTGACTCGAAAGTTAATGTAAACGATCTTCATGAATTAACGTGAGTTATTGAGCGTATTGTTATATTTGAAGGAAACGTGGAATTTGTTTATGCTTACGGAATTGTTTTGGCATTTAAATGGTTAACGTTTAGCTAATTGTCGGAATTAGCGGAGCGGGAGCCAACCCATTTAGACATTAGGCCGGCCCCCTTCCCTCTCACTCTCCACCCAAAAATCAATTATTCATTTCTCATTTACATCTCAAAGAAACTCTTGCAAAAATAGCTCTTCCTCTTAAAAATTAGCACATCAAATTCAAGTTTTAAGCAAGAATTTGTTAGGGGATTTCATCATAATCATCCTCTTAACAACATATCAAAAGATTGGATTTCAAAGTGCAAGATTTCTATCTATTTGGGTCAAATTCGGGTTTTGACTTTTGAAGCTAGATTGGTAAGTCAAATTCATCCCATAATCATCTATTTATGTTTGTTTACATGTCTCTAGTCGTATCAAGAAATTACAAGTCTTAAATCGGGTCAAAAATGGAATTTGGGTTAATTAGGGTTTTGAATTGGGTTCATTGATTTGGAAGATTTGATGATGTTTTGGAGTGAAATATTGATTTGGGTAAGTGTATTTAGGTGTTAGAAGGTCTAATGTAGCTTCAATTTGAGTTTCAAACTCCTACAAATCGATTTGGTGTTGGTTTGGGTCGAGTTTTGGGGGTTTTGGCTCGTTTTTTGCACTATGAACTGCTGGTGCAGCTGCAGGAAATGGGCTCACTGCGGCGCAGTGAGCTGGGACACCTTTGACTGTGGCGCATTCTTACATTTCTGACCTTTTGCTCGTTTTTAGCCCACTGCGGCGCAGTGAGCATGGCTCTGGCTCACTGCGGCGCAGTGGATACCTTCTATGAAATTATGCGCGTCAATTTTCAAACGTTAATAACTTTCGATCCGTAAGTCCAAATAAGTCATATGACCTATCGTTGGAATCGTAAGAGAGTCTAGTTTCTTGTAATAATACTCATTTTGTATGATTTTTACACCATTTCTAAAAATGTCTGGTCAAAGTGTTATGTTTCACACTCGGTTATGTTAAAGAAGTAATTGTGGGTTCGTGACTCGACTTAAACTTAAGGAACCAATTTATTTATGATTATAGAGTTGACATTATGCTATATGACATGATTTGATAGGTCGTGGACGTGTGGGGCCCATTACTCGCTATTAATATTTCATTTACTCGACTTAAGCTTCTTTGCCAATCAAGGTGAGTTTCGTAACTCCCTACTCAATAGAGATTCAGGCTGAAAGTGTACATATACGTGTTGTTTGTTTGCTTGATGGACCTGATTTCCTGTCTAGTTAATTTCTGATTGATTGTCGTTTTGGTAGACAGTTTTGAATGATCGTGTGATGGTTTACGAATGTGTTTGTATTATTATAACTCTTTAGGATAGAAGTACATACATAGAGGTCGACATTACTTTCAAAGGGTTTTAGGTGTGGTGGGAAGGCTGCGGACGACCCTATACATAAGCATCTAGAACTTGATGAAAGTAAAACCCTCCAAAGTGGATATACGCGTTGTTTAGAGGAATTGATGGATATTGGGAATGTGTTGGGATATTCATATACGCTTTGTTATACTTGACTTGTGCGGTACACACTCAAGCATACTTTTATGGTTGCATTGATGACGTTATTGATACGCATTTGATATACATTATGGTCTTACATACGTATGATACATGATCTGACATTAATGATTCGCGTAATCATTTCTTATACGCAGTTGCTTTACTCCATGCGATTTTGTAGTGATTTGATATTGTGATTAGGATAGTTGTATATACATGGAAGACGATGATACCTTTAGTAAATTTTAGATATGGTGGGAAGGCTGCGGGTGACCCTATATATAAGCATCTATGATTCCTTAAAGGTAAAGCCGTGTGAAATGTATGTGCAATGTAGTTATGATTGATTTTGGTAAAGGATTGTGATATGTATATATTATTATCATTATTATTATTACTGTTAGGATAGACGTGCATACACGGAAGTCGATTATGCCTTCATTGGATTTTAGATGTGGTGGGAAGGCTGCGGGTGACCCTATATATAAGCATCTGGAATTCGAAGAAAGTAGAGTCCTCCTAAGTGTATGTACGTATAGTTTACTTTAGTTTGATGTTTGAGGATTGATGGACTTGTGATGTATGGATGTGGTTGATACATATGTTTTGTATAAATCCCACTGAAGAGGATATGGGCATATGTAGTGTTTAGATCCCACTGAAGAGGATATGATATGTGTAGTGTATAAATCCCACTAAAGAGGATATGGGCATATGTAGGGTTTAAATCCCACTGAAGAGGATATGAGCATATGTCGTATAAATCCCACTGAAGAGGATATGACATATGTAGTGTATAAATCCCACTGAAGAGGATATGACATATGTAGTGTTTAAATCCCACTGAAGAGGATATGACTTATGATGTGTATCAATCCCACTGAAGAGGATGTGATACCTGTTTTGAATTGATGCTATGTACGTTATTTGGGTATAATGTTTATTACGCGTTTTATTTGTTGTGTGTAATCTTGTGGTGGATGTTGTTGTGCTTTTCATAGAGGCTCACTGTAAGTCGTGCTTTGCCTCTACTCGTATATTATGATTATTGACGATGGTTCTTTATGGACCATTACTACGAACTCACCAACCTTGTGTTGACTATGCTTAGTACACTTTTCAGGTAACCAGGTTATCCAGGACGAGGAGTTTGATTTGTTTGCTTGCTGTTGAACCCGGACTGGACTTATATGGATCAAGGATCCATTTGCCTTCTGTTTCATTATACTTAGGATTGATAGCCTTCTTTTGATGTCACTTTGTAAATTTTGATGGTTACTTGCTCCTGTTGTATTTTGCTACTTGCTTCTTTTATTGTATGGATTCACTGAATCCTTTATTTGCATTTAGTTCATGTTCTACATTAATTCCACCTTGTGCTATATGATTTCTGTAATATTTCGAGCCTTGGCTTGGGGTGTTACAATATGACATCCTTTGATAGGTCGTGGACGTGTGGGGCCCATTACTCGCTATTAATATTTCATTTACTCGACTTAAGCTTCTTTGCCGATCAAGGTGAGTTTCGTATCTCCCTACTCAATAGAGATTCGGGCTGAAAGTGTACATATACGTGTTGTTTATTTGTTTGGTGGACTTGATTTCCTGTCTAGTTAATTTCTGATTGATTGTCGTTTTGGTAGACAGTTTTGAATGATCGTGTGATGGTTTACGAATGTGTTTGCGTTATTATTACTCTTTAGGATAGAAGTACATACATAGAGGTCGGCTTTACTTTCAAAGGGTTTTAGGTGTGGTGGGAAGGCTGCGGATGACCCTATACATAAGCATCTAGAACTTGATGAAAGTAAAACCCTCCGAAGTGGATATACGCGTTGTTTAGAGGAATTGATGAATATTGGGAATGTGTTGGGATATTCATATACGCTTTGTTATACTTGACTCGTGCGGTACACACTCAAGCATACTTTTATGGTTGCATTGATGACGTTATTGATACGCATTTGATATACATTATGGTCTTACATACGTATGATACATGATCTGACATTAATGATTCGCGTAATCATTTCTTATACGCAGTTGCTTTACTCCATGCGATTTTGTAGTGATTTGATATTGTGATTAGGATAGTTGTATATACATGGAAGACGATGATACCTTTAGTGAATTGTAGATGTGGTGGGAAGGCTGCGGGTGACCCTATATATAAGCATCTATGATTCCTTAAAGGTAAAGCCGTGTGAAATGTATGTGCAATGTAGTAATGATTGATTTTGGTAAAGGATTGTGATATGTATATATTATTATCATTATTATTATTACTGTTAGGATAGACGTGCATACACGGAAGTCGATTATGCCTTCATTGGGTTTTAGATGTGGTGGGAAGGCTGCGGGTGACCCTATATATAAGCATCTGGAATTCGAAGAAAGTAGAGTCCTCCTAAGTGTATGTACGTATAGTTTACTTTAGTTTGATGTTTGAGGATTGATGGACTTGTGATGTATGGATGTGGTTGATACATATGTTTTGTATAAATCCCACTGAAGAGGATATGGGCATATGTAGTGTTTAGATCCCACTGAAGAGGATATGACATGTGTAGTGTATAAATCCCACTAAAGAGGATATGGGCATATGTAGGGTTTAAATCCCACTGAAGAGGATATGACTTATGATGTGTATCAATCCCACTGAAGAGGATGTGATACCTGTTTTGAATTGATGTTATGTACGTTATTTGGGTATAATGTTTATTACGCGTTTTATTTGTTGTATGTAATCTTGTGGTGGATGTTGTTGTGCTTTTCATAGAGGCTCACTGTAAGTCGTGCTTTGCCTCTACTCGTATATTATGATTATTGACGATGGTTCTTTATGGACCATTACTACGAACTCACAAACCTTGTGTTGACTATGCTTAGTACACTTTTCAGGTAACCAGGTTATCCAGGACGTGGAGTTTGATTTGTTTGCTTGCTGTTGAACCCGGACTGGACTTATATGGATCAAGGATCCATTTGCCTTCTGTTGCATTTTACTTAGGATTGATAGCCTTCTTTTGATGTCACTTTGTAAACTTTGATGGTTACTTGCTCCTGTTGTATTTTGATACTTGCTTCTTTTATTGTATGGATTCACTGAATCCTTTATTTGCATTTAGTTCATGTTCTACATTAATTCCACCTTGTGCTATATGATTTCCGTAATATTTTGAGCCTTGGCTTGGGGTGTTACAGAATGGTGGCCCATGCGTGGTCGTAGAGAATTAGGCGGTTTGACCTAGACTACGGCTTAAATTAAAACTCTTCATATTGCATGCATGGTTAGGAAATTTGTGTGCAATGTGAATTATGTGGATCCACGTGTGAGTTCGTAGTTGAGACCACTTGCGTGATAGCTTGAATTCAATGTGATGAACGTGGAATGAGTACAATGTGGTTAAGGTGTGCATTGATTGAAATTGATTGTCATTGATATGGATTGTTACTATTGATTGATGTTAGTTGGATGATTTAGAGCAAAATGAAGTTATGTTATTAACTTAGTATAATATTGTGGCAACCCTAAAAGAACCCGATCAACTCTTTTATGGTTTCCCAACATTATAACAAGTTAATGACATCATGGATTGCGCATGTATGGCTTAGAGTATAATAAGGAATCGATATACTTAATGGAAGTTGATTGGGTGTAGGGTTAGCCATTGGTACACCCTGTATACATACCCGATCAACAACTAGAGAGTATATCGAATTCGGATTATACTTTGAATCATTCGTGTTAATTGCTTGGCTTAGTGTATAATAGGGAACCGATATGCTTAATGGAAGTTGATTGGGTGGAGGGTTAGCCATTGGTACACCCTGTATACATACCTGGTCAATAACTAGAGAGCATATCGAATTCAGATTATACTTGAACCATTTGTGTTAATTGTTGATTGTATGATGTATTGACATGATTACTTGGATTAACGATAAACAATTGTAGTGAACTTGACATGATAATATGATAAGTAACAATCCCATAGGATTCTAGCACTCTTGCCTTAGCTAAATGGTATGAAATGAGTATATTGTATCGGTATGAGAGCATTGACTACTTGTGTAACTGACATATGAGCAATTGAGACTAACTCCCGGGTCAACGCGTCACTTGTTTTATAGAAATGGTGAGAACAAGGAAGACCGGAACTAACGATGGGGCTAACTCCCTAGAACGTCAACCGGAAGTACAAGGAGGTAGAGGTAGGGGTCGTGGTAGAGGTCCTGGCAGAGGCCAAGGAAGAGGTCGTGGTGATGCTCCTGGGCCAAACTTGGCGGAGGTGATCACTCAAACAATCGCCAACATCATGTCGACCATTATTGCCCAAGTCACGGCAAGTCTTGGAGGAAACAATAGGGCTCAAAACAATGAAGCCCCGATTAATACAAATAATGAGAATGCCCAACCTCATGCTGTGGAAAATGAAGAAGAGGAACCAGTGGGAATTGACAACCGTATGCCCATGAATAATCAACAGGGAATGTACAGACAGGGGTGTATATTCAAAGACTTTAAAAGTTGTGGGGCACCGGAGTTTAATGGAGAAGGTGGTCCCACGGAGTGTATAAGGTGGTTTGAGAAGATAGAGGCGGTGATTGAAAGGAGTCATTGTACGTATGACGATCGGATTTCTTATTCGTCCGGAATGTTTAAGGACGACGCTTTGAGTTGGTGGAATCAAGAGATAACCTTGGGTCGAACCTACAACTTACAATGGACCGATTTCAAGAACAAGGTAAAAGCGAAGTTTTACCCTCCCTACGAACTTCAGAATTTGGCCATCGAATTCGTCCATCTCACAATTAACGGGGCCGACTACAAGGACTATGTTAGGCGATTTCAAGAGTTGTCTACCCTCATTCCTCATTTGGTGGATTCCGAGGCCCGAGCTACCAAAAAGTTTGTGTTGGGCTTGAATTCTCAAGTCCGAGCTTATGTGAATTCCAACATGCCTACCACTTTGGCCGATGCTGTTAACCAAGCCAGGAGTGTGACTGAAGACTTGCTGAGAAGCGGTGTTTTAAGTAACTCCTCAACAAACAAGAGAAAGGAAGTGGGAGAATCAAGTGGGGTAAAGAAAATGGGAAGGTTTGATCCCAAAGATGCTAATAGGGGTAGAGTGATGGCGGCGACGGGACCGGTGAAGAAAGCTTATGCAAGACCTCATCCGTTATGTGAAAGATGCAACAATCACCACCCCACAAACGTTCAATGCAGGGCGTATTTTAATTGCAACCAAGTTGGTCACATGTCCAAGAATTGTAGAGCACCGAAAGCGGCGCCATTGAATGTAGTACCCCTTCAAACCATTCATCCTCAAGGCAACTTTCCATGGGGTACGTGCTTTAAATGTGGAAGTCCTGACCACTACCGAAATAACTGTCCACAATGGATTGGACAACAAGTTGAAGTGGCGGTCCATCCGAATCAACTCCAAATTTCTGGGCCGAACCAAAACCGTGGCCAACAAGGCCATCAAGTTCATCCTCGTGGCCGAGCTTTTGCGGGAATTGGCAATGGAGGTCAAAATGATCCAAACGTTGGTTAAGGTACCTTTCTCTTAACGGTTATGATGTTATAGCACTACTCGGCGTCAAAACCGACTATGACCTCGTTTATCCTAACGTTACTCCTTTGGGTTACATTCGTTCGTGTGTTTTGGAATTATATGTTTAAAATTTGTGGATGTTTAGCGACTCTCTAACTAAATTGGGTCAGATACCCCGTGTATGTATCTTTCCTCTAGGAGACGGCAACTCTTCACGTACTTTGTGATCTATGATGTTAAGGTTCTTGACGATAAAATGAACTCAAATCTAAATGTCAACGGTTAATACGATTCTTAATCGTGTAGTAGGGTTGTTAATGTAAAATATCTAACGATAGGGTTCTTAGGGTCTCGTGTAAATCTTCAAACTCAAAGGTCCTTAGAGCTACCGTCTTAAGAATCTGAAAACTAACATCGTCTCTGTTAATCTTGAATCTCCCGAGGCCTTCCGGGTGACTTATCGGGCTTGTCCCATCTCGATAACTTAAATTTAGTATATGCATAACTTCCTAACAACGCGCGCGTAGTGAAAACCCTTATAGACATCTGAGATGTGAATCAGTTTGTGGTGAAAGACCGGGAGGTAAATTCGAAAGAAAACAAATTGTGATGGACTTCACTATGAAGTCGCCGAAGACAAGAAATGGGTTGATGTGTGGTGGAGATCGCTAGAGTTGAGGCCTAAGTACCCACATAGTCTAACGATTAGTGAATTGTTGAATTTCGGGACGAAATTCTTTTGACGGGGGAATAATGTAACATTTTCCAAAATTGATTAGATTTGACTCGAAATTTAATATAAACGATTTACGTGAATTATCGTGAATTATTGAGCGTATTGTTATATTTGAAGGAAACGTGAAATTTGTTTATGCTTACGGAATTGTTTTGGCGTTTAAATGGTTAACGTTTAGCTATTTGTCGGATTTAGCGGAGCGGGAGCCAACCCATTTAGACCTATGGCCGGCCTCCCCCCTTATTCCCTTTCCCTTTCTCCCTTCTAGATCTAAATCTCCCTTTTCTTATAACAAAAGTCAAACTTAAATCTACTCCCTTTCTCTCTAAAATTGGTACATCAAATTCGGGTTTTAAACAAGAATTTGTTAGGGGTTTTCATCATAATCATCATCTTAACAACATATCAAAAGATTGGATTTCAAAGTGCAAGATTTTAGGCATTCTTGGTCAAATTCGAGTTTGGCTTGTGGAAGCAAGTTTTGGTAAGTCAAATTCATTCCATTTGTATCTAATTATGTTTGTTTATGCATTTCTAGTCATCTTGAACATTTACAAGTCCTAAATCGGCTTAAATCTCATTGTGGGTCAAATTAGGGTTTAATGAAAGTGAAATCCAATCTTGATCTTGAATTTGATGTTTGGAATGGATTGATGAAGTGGGTTGAGTCCAAATATGTTTATATTTATGTATTTATGCTTGAAAATGAGTTAGAAAGATAGCTTGGTCGATCTTAGATGTCAAAATGAGTTTTGGATCAACTTGGGATCGCATTTGGGGCTGGAAAATGTGCAGGTTTGCAGCAGATCGCGCCGCGAGTTATCCTTCGCGCCGCGAGTTTTGTGGTTTTAAGAAAGGTTTTTCACAGAAGTTTTTATCGCGTCGCGACCTTGAGCCTTCGCGCCGCGATTTACTTGTGCCTGTCGCGCCGTGATTGTGACATCGCGTCGCGAGTCGGGCTGTTTTCAGGACCAAACTTCAAACATTAATAACTTTTGATCCGTAAGTCCAAATAAGTCGTATGACCTATCGTTGGAATCATAGGAGAGTCTAGTTTCTTGTAATAACACTCATTTTGTATGATTCTTACACCATTTCTATAAAACGTCGGGTCAAAGTGTTATGTTTCACACTCGGTTATGTTAAAGAAGTAATTGTGGGTTCGTGACTCGACTTAAACTTGAGGAACCAACTTGTATATGATTATAGAGTTGACATTATGCTATATGACATGCTTTGATAGGTCGTGGATGTGTGGGGCCCATTACTCTCTATTAATATTTCATTTACTCGACTTAAGCTTCTTTGCCGATCAAGGTGACTTTCGTAGGTCCCTACTCAATAGAGATTCGGGTTGAAAGTGTACATATACGTGTTGTTTGTTTGTTTGGTGGACTTGATTTCCTGTCTAGTTAAATTCTGATTGATTGTCGTTTTGGTAGACAGTTTTGAATGATCGTGTGATGGTTTACGAATGTGTTTGCGTTATTATAACTCTTTAGGATAGAAGTACATACATAGAGGTCGGCTTTACTTTCAAAGGGTTTTAGGTGTGGTGGGAAGGCTGCGGGTGACCCTATACATAAGCATCTAGAACTTGATGAAAGTAAAACCCTCCGAAGTGGATATACGCGTTGTTTAGAGGAATTGATGAATATTGGGAATGTGTTGGGATATTCATATACGCTTTGTTATACTTGACTCGTGCGGTACACACTCAAGCATACTTTTATGGTTGCATTGATGACGTTATTGATACGCATTTGATATACATTATGGTCTTACATACGTATGATACATGATCTGACATTAATGATTCGCGTAATCATTTCTTATACGCAGTTGCTTTACTCCATGCGATTTTGTAGTGATTTGATATTGTGATTAGGATAGTTGTATATACATGGAAGACGATGATACCTTTAGTGAATTGTAGATGTGGTGGGAAGGCTGCGGGTGACCCTATATATAAGCATCTAGAACTTGATGAAAGTAAAACCCTCCGAAGTGATATACGTGTTGTTTGTTTGTTTGGTGGACTTGATTTCCTGTCTAGTTAAATTCTGATTGATTGTCGTTTTGGTAGACAGTTTTGAATGATCGTGTGATGGTTTACGAATGTGTTTGCGTTATTATAACTCTTTAGGATAGAAGTACATACATAGAGGTCGGCTTTACTTTCAAAGGGTTTTAGGTGTGGTGGGAAGGCTGCGGATGACCCTATATATAAGCATCTAGAACTTGATGAAAGTAAAATCCTCCGAAGTGTATGTACATATACGTGTTGTTTGTTTGTTTGGTGGACTTGATTTCCTGTCTAGTTAAATTCTGATTGATTGTCGTTTTGGTAGACAGTTTTGAATGATCGTGTGATGGTTTACGAATGTGTTTGCGTTATTATAACTCTTTAGGATAGAAGTACATACATAGAGGTCGGCTTTACTTTCAAAGGGTTTTAGGTGTGGTGGGAAGGCTGCGGGTGACCCTATACATAAGCATCTGGAATTCGAAGAAAGTAGAGTCCTCCTAAGTGTATGTACGTATAGTTTACTTTAGTTTGATGTTTGAGGATTGATGGACTTGTGATGTATGGATGTGGTTGATACATATGTTTTGTATAAATCCCACTGAAGAGGATATGGGCATATGTATGTGTATAATCCCACTGAAGAGGATATGACTTATGATGTGTATCTAATCCCACTGAAGAGGATATGACTTATGTGTGTATCAATCCCACTGAAGAGGATATGACTTATGATGTGTATCTATCCCACTGAAAAGGATATGACTTATGTTGTGTATCTATCCCACTGAAGAGGATATGACTTATGGTGTGTATCAATCCCACTGAAGAGGATATGACTTATGATGTGTATCAATCCCACTGAAGAGGATATGACTTATGATGTGTATCTAATCCCACTGAAGAGGATATGACTTATGATGTGTATCTAATCCCACTGAAGAGGATATGACTTGTGATGTGTATCTATCCCACTGAAGAGGATATGACTTATGTTGTGTATCTATCCCACTGAAGAGGATATGACTTATGTTGTGTATCAATCCCACTGAAGAGGATATGAATTATGTATGTGTAAATCCCACTGAAGAGGATGTGAGTATATGTAGTGTTTAGATCCCACTGAAGAGGATATGACTTATGATGTGTATCTATCCCACTGAAGAGGATATGACTTATGTTGTGTATCTATCCCACTGAAGAGGATATGACTTATGTTGTGTATCAATCCCACTGAAGAGGATATGACTTATGTTGTGTATCTATCCCACTGAAGAGGATATGACTTATGTGTGTATCTATCCCACTGAAGAGGATATGACTTATGGTGTGTATCAATCCCACTGAAGAGGATATGACTTATGTTGTGTATCTATCCCACTGAAGAGGATATGACTTATGTTGTGTATCTATCCCACTGAAGAGGATATGACTTATGTTGTGTATCAATCCCACTGAAGAGGATATGAATTATTGTGTATAATCCCACTGAAGAGGATATGGGCATATGTAGTGTTTAGATCCCACTGAAGAGGATATGACATGTGTAGTGTATAAATCCCACTAAAGAGGATATGGGCATATGTAGGGTTTAAATCCCACTGAAGAGGATATGACTTATGATGTGTATCAATCCCACTGAAGAGGATGTGATACCTGTTTTGAATTGATGTTATGTACGTTATTTGGGTATAATGTTTATTACGCGTTTTATTTGTTGTGTGTAATCTTGTGGTGGATGTTGTTGTGCTTTTCATAGAGGCTCACTGTAAGTCGTGCTTTGCCTCTACTCGTATATTATGATTATTGACGATGGTTCTTTATGGACCATTACTACGAACTCACCAACCTTGTGTTGACTATGCTTAGTACACTTTTCAGGTAACCAGGTTATCCAGGACGTGGAGTTTGATTTGTTTGCTTGCTGTTGAACCCGGACTGGACTTATATGGATCAAGGATCCATTTGCCTTCTGTTGCATTATACTTAGGATTGATAGCCTTCTTTTGATGTCACTTTGTAAACTTTGATGGTTACTTGCTCCTGTTGTATTTTGATACTTGCTTCTTTTATTGTATGGATTCACTGAATCCTTTATTTGCATTTAGTTCATGTTCTACATTAATTCCACCTTGTGCTATATGATTTCCGTAATATTTCGAGCCTTGGCTTGGGGTGTTACATTTTATATATTAATGTTCATCTTTACAAGTATGTTGTTATCTCCATGTCATATTATAATGTATCGACAACAAATTACATATATACTTCTATATAGTTTTTGCTTTAGAGTTTTTAATAAAGCGATCCGGGTCGAATCCGGGTTAGATTAATTAGTTTAAAGAAGTAAAGAAGAAAGGAAAAGAGATGTTATTGTGTAATGAATAGGTGACGTGGTGTGGTGAGGAAAAGGGGCTGTTTAAGTGATAGGATTTTTAGGGCGGGAAAAAGGTAATTAGAAAAGAAAGAAAGGCGCGATGGAGGTAATTTTAGTGAAAAGGCCGCCAAATTGTATTCTATTCTATTCTATAAGAAAAAAAATAATAACAAAAAGAAAAAAAAGGCGATGTTTTGAAAACCGGACCGGACACTGAACCGGTCTTACAATATTTTACTGATCGGACCGGTTGGATCGGTTGGACCGTAATTGAACCGGGTTTATATATATTTTATATATATGTAATAAATATATTTTATACATACACAAATTATATTATATATCATATATAGATATGTTATTTATTATATATTTTATTATTATTATTATATTTACTCATGGAAAAAAGTTTACTGCAGTTTATATATGGGGAAATGTTAAGTAAAACATGTAGTACCTATTTTAGGTAAAGTAAGGGGGAATTATGTAAAATTTAGGGGGATTATGTAAAATTCAGGGAGATTTTGTATGTTTATCAAATTCAAAGGTTTAATTTGTAAGTTTTCTTGAAACGAATTGCATAAGTTGACATGAGGTCAAAATAATTTTATTTTTACATGACAGCTAGCACCCCATTTCCCCATGGTATTTTCCCTAATAGGTATCATTTTCCTTAAAAAATAGCCTAAAAATCGTCCTAAAACTATAAGAAGGTGATATGTGTTATTCACTGATTTGAAGGTGATATGTGTTATCCACTAATTTATCATCTTATCATTAGAGCATCCACAATGACAATAAGTCATTAAAAGCTTTTTTATTTTGCCACTTCACAAATCCATTAACTTTAACCTATAAAAAAGTCTTCCCTCCAATGGCAAAGCTTTTTTAAAGCTTTTTTTTAATTAAATTAACATCTATTCCCATATAATTAGAAAAAAGCTTTTAGTCAATAGGTTGAGATTTCTCAACCTATTGATTAAATAACCTTTTGCACTCAATGGTATCAACCTTTTATAAAAGCTTTTTTCTTCAAAATAAGTCATTCATTTTTTACCATTGGAGATGCCATCTTTAACGAGGATTAATCATATTCTATACTATATTCTAACTTTAATCATTTCCCTTTCCCTATACTATATTCTAATTTTAAGAGACAGCAGCTTTCTTCTTCTTCAAAAGACTTTATCTTCATAAGTCATAACTTCATCTATATCAGTTTTCATTTCTATCTCACACATCTATATCAATTTAGACTACTGATCTACACAAGAAACAAAAAGATTTGTCAGATCCATAAGGGTTTTTCAGTCCTAACGAGCGCCAATAATATTCTCTGACGCCGTGTCCACAACCTCCGTACACCGACTTCGTTCTCCGACGCCGTTTGGGTTATCTGTTGACGTCTGACCAACTTTGACCGGTGGACACTGGTTTAACACCGGTCCGATCCGGGACGAACTGAGCGGTTGAGCCACCCAGTTACACAAATCAATGGAGGGTGGTGGTGGAAAGGAAAGCGATGATCAACTGATCCACCTACTACTGGGAAGTGGGGATGAGAGAAAAGAGGAGGAGATACATCAGGTGCCTTGCTGCATCAAGTATAATGGACCTTCTCCTGTTTCTCATTACTTTAAACCTAAATCCATTGGTATTTCTTTTCCCTTTTGTTTCCCAATTTTTTTTTAATTGAAAAATACTTTACTAATAATATTTTATTATATTTATAAGGAACTGAGGTGGATGGGTTAGATGTGAAGGAGGCTTATTTCAGAGGAAGAAAATTACAAGGCACTACCGTATCCTTACATAACGGTTATTCTGGTAACACCCCTTCCTTATATTTACTTACCTATTACTTACTATAATTTTACATCAACCTGAGGTATTTTTCCTGACTGTCAATCTCCCCATACACCATCATAGACGGTATTAGGACCCATGGATCACGGTATTTGGTGTTAATTGCTTACTATTAATATGACCAATCTGCTTATCATAAGTAAATACACAATTTATATCGCTCCCTGCCCTATGGGTGTGTTTTGAAAACATTTTTCGAGCTTTCTTTTTCTCTCTCTCTCTCTCTCTCTTTTAGGCTCTACATAAAATCTCTTCAGAAAGAGACTCCAAATTGAAAGCTACTCAAAACAAAGGACCACCTCCAGCTGCTTTTGCCTAAAACATGCCCATGGTATGGAACTCATTAATCTTTTAAGGACCTAGTTTTTGATGTTTCAGTGGCAGCCTTTGGTATTTATTTAGGACTGCTAAAGTTAGCTAATTTTTGGAAATTTAGGACTACTCTCAGACATAGGGTTGAGTACGTCTTTTGGAAGGAGGCGTATTATATAAGGCTAGTTAAGTTGTCACTGGTGATATTTCTAACATTGTTGAAGACAAGTTCGAGTTGGAAATTGGAATGACTGTTCATGGATGATAACATTTATAAAGTAAAAATAAAAATCATTTTCTTCCTTTGCCAAAAAAGAGGTGTAATAAACTTCAAACGAGACACGAAAGATGATTAAAACAAAGTAAGTTACATTTAGAATTTATGCAGTTTGCTTCTGTTAAGCTCCCCACGCAACATATGTGGTTTACATACAATGGAAAATGGGCGGGTCGGGCGGGTTTGGGTAATGGGTCAAAGCGGGTACGGGTCAAAACGGGTACGGGTCCAAGCGGGTCATTTCAGAAATGCGGGTCGGGTGCGGGTAAAGCGGGTTGGGTGCGGGTCGGGTGCGGGTTGACCCGCAAATTATTTTATAAAAAAAACTATTCAAAGTATTCATGAAATCTATAATGAAAACTCATTATCATTATATAATTTATAAAATTTTATTTGACCGAAGTAAAAAAATTATTATTATATATACATATATTTAAAAAACCAGTAAGATACACCGTTCTAATGCTTTATTTTGAAATATTTCCATCCACTCCCATTGTAATAAAGAAAAGATATATATAATAATATTAGATAAGATACAGATATAAAAATATGACGTAAAAAACTATTAAATAAAATCAATATCACTTCACTATTAAAGATCAGTGATCACGTGCAAAGTATATGAAACTTTCTCTCTCTCTCTCTCTCTCTCTGTCTCTCTCTCTCTCTCTCTCTCTCTCTCTCTCTCTCTGTCTCTCTCTCTCTCTGTCTGTCTCTCTCTCTCTCTCTCTCTCTCTCTCTCTCTCTCTCTCTCTCTCTCTCTCTGTCTCTCTCTCTCTCTCTCTCTCTCTCTCTCTCTCTCTCTCTCTCTCTCTCTCTCTCTCTCTCTCTCTCTCTCTCTCTCTCTCTCTCTCTCTCTCTCTCTCTCTCTCTCTCTCTCTCTCTCTCTCTCTCTCTCTCTCTCTCTCTCTCTCTCTCTCTCTCTCTCTCTCTCTCTCTCTCTCTCTCTCTCTCTCTCTCTCTCTCTCTCTCTCTCTCTCTCTCTCTCTCTCTCTCTCTCTCTCTCTCTCTCTCTCTCTCTCTCTCTCTCTCTCTCTCTCTCTCTCTCTCTCTCTCTCTCTCTCTCTCTCTCTCTCTCTCTCTCTCTCTCTCTCTCTCTCTCTCTCTCTCTCTCTCTCTCTCTCTCTCTCTCTCTCTCTCTCTCTCTCTCTCTCTCTCTCTCTCTCTCTCTCTCTCTCTCTCTCTCTCTCTCTCTCTCTCTCTCTCTCTCTCTCTCTCTCTCTCTCTCTCTCTCTCTCTCTCTCTCTCTCTCTCTCTCTCTCTCTCTCTCTCTCTCTCTCTCTCTCTCTCTCTCTCTCTCTCTCTCTCTCTCTCTCTCTCTCTCTCTCTCTCTCTCTCTCTCTCTCTCTCTCTCTCTCTCTCTCTCTCTCTCTCTCTCTCTCTCTCTCTCTCTCTCTCTCTCTCTCTCTCTCTCTCTCTCTCTCTCTCTCTCTCTCTCTCTCTCTCTCTCTCTCTCTCTCTCTCTCTCTCTCTCTCTCTCTCTCTCTCTCTCTCTCTCTCTCTCTCTCTCTCTCTCTCTCTCTCTCTCTCTCTCTCTCTCTCTCTCTCTCTCTCTCTCTCTCTCTCTCTCTCTCTCTCTCTCTCTCTCTCTCTCTCTCTCTCTCTCTCTCTCTCTCTCTCTCTCTCTCTCTCTCTCTCTCTCTCTCTCTCTCTCTCTCTCTCTCTCTCTCTCTCTCTCTCTCTCTCTCTCTCTCTCTCTCTCTCTCTCTCTCTCTCTCTCTCTCTCTCTCTCTCTCTCTCTCTCTCTCTCTCTCTCTCTCTCTCTCTCTCTCTCTCTCTCTCTCTCTCTCTCTCTCTCTCTCTCTCTCTCTCTCTCTCTCTCTCTCTCTCTCTCTCTCTCTCTCTCTCTCTCTCTCTCTCTCTCTCTCTCTCTCTCTCTCTCTCTCTCTCTCTCTCTCTCTCTCTCTCTCTCTCTCTCTCTCTCTCTCTCTCTCTCTCTCTCTCTCTCTCTCTCTCTCTCTCTCTCTCTCTCTCTCTCTCTCTCTCTCTCTCTCTCTCTCTCTCTCTCTCTCTCTCTCTCTCTCTCTCTCTCTCTCTCTCTCTCTCTCTCTCTCTCTCTCTCTCTCTCTCTCTCTCTCTCTCTCTCTCTCTCTCTCTCTCTCTCTCTCTCTCTCTCTCTCTCTCTCTCTCTCTCTCTCTCTCTCTCTCTCTCTCTCTCTCTCTCTCTCTCTCTCTCTCTCTCTCTCTCTCTCTCTCTCTCTCTCTCTCTCTCTCTCTCTCTCTCTCTCTCTCTCTCTCTCTCTCTCTCTCTCTCTCTCTCTCTCTCTCTCTCTCTCTCTCTCTCTCTCTCTCTCTCTCTCTCTCTCTCTCTCTCTCTCTCTCTCTCTCTCTCTCTCTCTCTCTCTCTCTCTCTCTCTCTCTCTCTCTCTCTCTCTCTCTCTCTCTCTCTCTCTCTCTCTCTCTCTCTCTCTCTCTCTCTCTCTCTCTCTCTCTCTCTCTCTCTCTCTCTCTCTCTCTCTCTCTCTCTCTCTCTCTCTCTCTCTCTCTCTCTCTCTCTCTCTCTCTCTCTCTCTCTCTCTCTCTCTCTCTCTCTCTCTCTCTCTCTCTCTCTCTCTCTCTCTCTCTCTCTCTCTCTCTCTCTCTCTCTCTCTCTCTCTCTCTCTCTCTCTCTCTCTCTCTCTCTCTCTCTCTCTCTCTCTCTCTCTCTCTCTCTCTTCTTCTTTTCTTATTATGTCTCTCTCTCTCACTTCTCTCTCTCTCTCTCTCTCTCTCTCTCTCTCTCTCTCTCTCTCTCTCTCTCTCTATTATGAAACTTCAATATTTCCAACTTTCCATCTTCAAAAGCAACCGCCATTAAAATCCAGTAAAGAAGTTTTAACAATCATAGTTTTCTGTATGTCATCGGAGATTCCAGTTAACCGACAACCACCACCACAGTGAGCGGAAGCTGATGATTAATCTGTTATAATACTTCACCCTAGGATTGATCTTATAACAATGGTTGAGTGGTTGGGTGACCCGCTCGACCCGCACATGGAGTTCAAGCCTTACCTGAAGTACCCAATTAAACCCGTGCTTTGAATTCAAGGGTGCCCATGTTCGCCCATTTGATTGTCAAAGTTACCCAAATTTATCCATTTCTATTTGTTTGGGTAAGTTTTGCCAGCCCTAATATGTGGTTTAGATACAATGTTGTAGATGAAGCATGCTCAAGTAGCTGTTATTGCCACGCACTGATTTTATTTTGTTTATCATCATTATGTAGAAGATAGATGAACTAGCAAGTTTGTTTCGAGTTTTGACTGGAAGTTTTCTAAAATAACGCAGGATTTGTCTTAGGAAAGAACACGTCTGCAAAGAGAAAAACATGTGATACTAATGATTGGAAGATGAAAGCTAAGTTTCAAAATATTACATTATGGAATCATGATGATCTTCCATCAAAAGAAGATCCTTTCTTGCGTGCGTTTCATTGGTTTGATGTTGCCAAAGCAGTAAGTTCTTATTTGATTTCTGATTATATAAAAGGATATTTTCATTGTTTTTCTTCCAATAGTTATTTGGTCATGTGGTCGCTTTATCTTTTAACATTCATCTAAATCATTATATCTTTTTTACAAAGCGACATCGTCATTACTCACTCATCCTTTTCATTAAGAATCTCTCAAAAATTTATTTGGAGTTCCCTTCATCTTATCAATTTACAAAAGCTGAATATTGAAATTCAAATCCGATAAAAGAAGTCCTTTTACAAGAACTCGACTTCTTTCTAAGTTTTTTATTTAGGAGCTTGTTTCAGGTTCTTTTAGTGACGACCTTTACATATATGAACATGACATTGTATCAACTCTGGTTAATTTGTATAGAATTTGATATTGAGAAGTTCACATTTTATTGTACATATGTCATACTTATACAAGATCTTTATATACAGTTGCATAAACCAGTGACTGCTGAAGATATAGAGTCTGCAGTCAACCCTGGAGCCACTACAACAGGCTGATCGGCTGATAGATTTCTTTATTTTGCCCAGAAAGTATATGTACTATTCTAAGTTGAATTTTCTATTTAATCAAAACAATGTGCCAAGTCATTAGCACACCTTGCTACCCATTATCTTCTGCAAACACAAGTTTTTACCGAAAAGGAACCACACATTTAATTTATTGGAACGTAGAATCTAAGTAGTTAGTTACTAAAATAGCGGTATAGCGGTCAAGGTCCGATATATGATATATCAGTTATAGCGGTGATATAGTAGTGGTATAGCGGTACTGAAAACATTATGCAAAGAGCACACCATTCCACATTGCCTCTAAAAGTTTATATCATGCCTACATCATTTTATACAATTCTTTCAATCTCGGTTGTATTCTAGATAGAGTTCTACTAAAGGAATCATGATGGGGGATAACTGATCAATCTATTGAGGGTCACAAAAGAGCAACTGCTTGCCTCTACACAAAACAGAAAACCAGAGCATTTTCTAGCAGGGAAGGCTTTATTAAAAACTTGCACATATATATAAACATAAGAGGCATTCCGGGTATTTGTTGGTCAATGATGCAACAGGTATCCAAGATAAAGGCTCACAAGCGCCACCATAAAAACATACAGCAACGGAAATCCCACCTGAGCTCTGTGTCTCTTACTTCTCAGCAAATCCTGGAATATTATATCAAAAAGTAAAAGAACATAAGCAACATGATTACAACTTATGAGTGGGCCTATTTCAAATGTATTTTATTTGTAACAGGTCAAATCAAAAAATTCAGCAGAAAGGCAAACGGCTCAAACGGGTGGAAATGGGATGGCAGTTGCCTAATGTTCATTTTAACCTCCTACATGGGTGTATTCGAAGATCTGTAAAAGCATGGTTTCTATATTTATGCACTTACTACTTTCAATTTTCTTTACTACAAAATGTATTTGTGGCTCAAACAAACCAGAGCCATAAATGACTTGTTTCAACCAGAACCAACTTTGACTAACTACCCAATCTACCCGCCCCACCCACCTTGCCACCTCTACCAAATCTTACCTATGAAAGATTTAAAGTTACATAATTTTAACTACAGATAACAATAAAGGCATTATGGCCTGTGTCAACCAAAACCAATACAACTCGATAAACGATTTTCAAATTATGAAACGAGATAAAAACACAATTGGTTCTACAACCATTGGCATCCATTTCCTATGAAGAAAACTCCAGCCATCGAAACAAAAAAAACGTTTCAAGTCTCTTTCCTTTTCTCTGGGTTAGGATCAGTGGTACAAAACATAGAGCATAGTGGTCAATATTCAAAATTCACTTTACTCTATAGTAGATTAACCTAAAAAATTCTCAATTATAAATAGCTACAACTATTACAAATACAAAAGTAACAAAGAAGTCTGAAGTCCTGGAACAAAAGCTATCAGTTTCTTTAAAGGGAAGTCTGAAGTAAAAAATTAAAGAAGAAATCCATATCAAAGCATATTTGTTCAAATCTTACTACACTCCATAGTTGGGATACCTAAAAAATTTTCATTCATCAAAATAGCTATTACCAAATACAAATTCAAAAGGTTACAAAAAAGTCCAAAGTCCTGAAACAAAAGCAATCAGTTTCGTTGAAAGTAAAACACTAAATGGGAAATCAAATTCTATTAGAATTAGTAGATTATATTTACCATATTTATGTCCTGATTTATAGTCTTGATAGTTATCTTTATCTTTGCCCTTAAGTTTGCTATGTATTTATATTAAGAGGCTATCTCCTCTTATGTACGTATTGAACAATAAATAAAATATAAAACCCCTCAGATTTTATATGGCATCAGGGCCTAGATCCTACCACCTATCAAAACCCTAATCTTCAAAACCACAATCGACCTTCTTCAACATGACAGAAGGCGACAAACTTAAGAATGTAGAAGGCGAAACATCAAAGCATGGCGAGAACGATTACAACTCACCATACTACCTTCACCCCTCTGATTACCCCAAACAAATGCAAGTCAATGATGCACTATCTGATAAAAACTATGCAGATTGGTCTCAAGAGATGGAGAATTTTTTGTTTGCAAAAAATAAAATTGGATTCGTTGACGGATCCATCAAGAAACCAGACAAACAATCCAAGGATTACATGCCTTGGATGCGAGTTGATGCAATGATCAAAGGTTGGCTTACCACCGCCATGGAAAAGGACATAAGAAGCAGTGTGAAATATGCGAGCACCTCGTCTCAGATATGGTCAGATCTCCGTGAGCGATTTGGGAAGGAAAGCGCACCGAGAGCTTATGAACTGAAAAACAAAATTGCTGTCTCAAATCAGGATGGTGCCACTGTTTCGGCTTACTACACCAGGCTTCGTTCGCTATGGGATGAGCTCCAATCAGTTTTCCCCGTCCCACAATGCACATGTAATATGTGCACGTGTGATATTGGTAAAAGGTTAGTTGAACGACAAGAAAAGGAAAGACTTTATGAGTTTCTCATGGGTCTTGACAGTGCCTTTGGAGTCATTAAAACACAAATTCTTGCTACAACACCGACACCAGAACTCGGGACCGCTTATCATTTGGTAGCAGAGGACGAGAGACAGAGAATGATATCCGAGGAAAAGAGACCAGCCATGGAGGTTGCTGCTTTCAAAGCTTCTGCCTCTTTCAAACGTGAAAACTTATCTTCGAATCAGCAGAAACCGAAGACGTATTCAAAACAAGAAGAACAAGTAAAGCACTGCACAGAATGTGATCGTGACGGGCATGATAGAGATGGCTGTTTTAGGCGCATTGGTTACCCGGATTGGTGGCCAGGTAAAGGAAAAGCGGTCAAAGGGAAGCCGAGGGCATCACATGTGATGATAGAAGACAGTCCAATTCCAGGTCTTACTTTGGAGCAATACAACACATTCTTGAAACACTTCGAGGAAGGTATTGCTACCGGTGAAAACAATGCCAAACGTGTTGCCAACATGACATGTATTTTAGATGATGAATGGGTTGTGGATTCAGGTGCCACCGATCACACAACCTATCGAGATGATATTCTTGTTAATAAAATAAAAAGTTCACATGAAATGCCTGTTGTTATTCCTAATGGTGCTGCAATCTCAGTAGAAGGGAAGGGTGATTATGACTTACCGGGTGGAACTAAGATAGAGAGGATATTATATGTTCCTGATTTCAATTGCAATCTTTTATCAGTCAGCCGTCTAACTAAAGATCTTCGCATACCGGTGGCAGCTTCGAATAGGTCATAAATCAATTCTCTTTCTCGAAAAATATAGAAGAAGGTTTTCCTGATTTTTGTGTAATGCAGGGGCTTCGTTCGAGGACCTTGATTGGTGCGGGTGAGTGCAAGAAAGGTCTATACCGAATGGGGATGTTTGAGAAAGGAAGAAAAGTTATGGCGGTCACTGTTGAAAAATGGCACAAGAGGCTAGGTCATACTTCTCAAGAAAAACTTGCTAGAATTGAATTCCTAAAAGGTTTATCTTTTAAAGTTAGAAATAATGTTTGTGATTCTTGTTCCAAGGCAAAACATACAAGATCTCCTTTCCCAATTAGTGAAATTAAAACAAAAGAATGTTTTGAACTGTTACATTGTGATGTGTGGGGTAAATATCGTATTCCTTCACTTGTTGGTGCAAATTATTTTTTAACTATTGTGGATGATTTTAGTCGAAATGTTTGGGTTTTTCTCATTAAGCATAAGAGTGATGCTAGCACATGCTTAGTCAATTTTTGCAAGATGATAGAAAATCAGTTTAGCAAAACCGTTAAGAGAATAAGATGTGATAATGGTGGTGAATTCACTTCTAACACCATGATCGATTTTTATGCTAAGCAAGGTATTCTATTGGAAACCACATGTCCTCACACGCCCCAACAAAATGGGGTTGTGGAACGTAAGCACAGACATTTGCTTGACACAGCACGAACCTTACGGTTTGGAGCTAATCTTCCAAAGAAATTTTGGGGAGAGTGTGTTCTTACAGCAGCCTACATTATTAATAGATTACCCTCAAAAACCCTCAATCATAAAACCCCATTTGAATTGTTATGATCATATGAGAGTTTTAGGGTGTCTCACTTATTTTTGGAGTATTGAGACAAAAGGTGATAAGTTTGAAGTGAGGGGGAGACCTGGGATTTTCATAGGTTACCCTCCAGGTACAAAGGGCTATAAAATATTTGACATTGAGAATAAGAAAATCATTGTGTCACGTGATGTCAAATTTCATGAAGAAGTTTTTCCTTTCTTTGGTTCTTCACAAGATCAAGATGATGTTTTTAGTCCTACTCCATCCCAAAATGTCGATACTTCTCACCAGGAAATGGACTCCTTACCTATTGAAACTTCAACCAGGAGGTCCGATCTTGATACACAAAACTTGGAAGCTGCCCATGATCACAGTTCACAAGACAATAATGAAAATGACCCCCAACAAGATGTCATGCCACTCGCAGAAAGTTCAAGGCCAAAGAGAGATCGAAGCCAACCAAGGCATTTGAGTGATTTCATCGTTGATCTTCCCCCTTCGGTTGACCCTGCACGAACTGCATCAGCTCAAGATGCCTCAACGGTACACCCCATTACCAATTATGTATCTTATGATAATTTTTCTAATACTCATAAGGCATTCTTGTCGGCCATCACCACAAATGATGAGCCAAAAACCTTTAAGCAAGCAATGCAGGACCCAAGGTGGATTGAGGCAATGAAAAAGGAGATCCAAGCTCTTGAGCAAAATGACACATGGACTCTTGAGCTCTTACCAAACGGAAAGCGTGCAATAGACTCTAAATGGGTTTATAAAATCAAGTACAAGCCAAATGGCGATGTCGAAAGATACAAGGCCAGACTTGTAGCGAAGGGATTCACTCAAATTGAAGGTGAAGATTTTCATGACACGTTTGCTCCGGTAGCAAAACTGGTTACTGTTCGAACACTACTTGCTGTAGCAACTAAGAACAATTGGCACATTCACCAACTTGATGTTAACAATGCTTTCTTGCACGGTGATCTTGATGAAGAAGTATACATGAAGATACCCCAAGGTTTTTCAAAAGAAAATGAAAACAGAGTGTGTCGATTAAGAAAGTCTCTTTATGGTCTTAAGCAAGCATCAAGGAATTGGTACCAGAAGTTCACAACGGCTCTCGTGAATCTTGGTTTTGTCTTATCTAAGGCAGATCATTCACTTTTCATTTACAAAGGTAATAACATCTTCATAGCTTGCCTTATTTACGTTGATGATGTTATTGTTGTGGGCAATGATTCGAAGAGAATAAAAGAGATCAAGCAATGTTTGCATGACAAGTTCAGCATAAAAGACCTTGGTGATTTGAAATATTTTCTTGGAATCGAGGTAACCAAGACTTCAAGCGGGCTGGTTTTAAGTCAAAGGAAGTACACACTTGACATTTTAGAGGACAGTGGGATGGAAGGTTGTCGTCCAAGTTCTTTTCCAATAGAACAAAATTTAAAGCTTGTCATGGATGATAAACAACCTCGGGTTGATGCTATGCGTTATCGACGAATTATTGGGAGATTAATCTATCTTCAAGCTACTCGTCCCGATATTGCCTACTCAGTCAACACTCTCAGTCAGTTTGTTTCAGACCCGCGACAAAATCACATGGATGCTGTTTCAAGAATTTTGAGATACCTAAAGGCAACGCCGGGTCAAGGCATTCTTCTACCAAAAGAAGGTGGCATGAACTTGGTGGCCTACTCTGATTCAGATTGGCTTGGTTGCCCACTTACTAGACGTTCCCGGACAGGTTATTTCTTGCTTTTAGGGGGGGCTCCAATTTCATGGAAAACTAAAAAGCAATCACTTGTTTCAAGATCTTCCGCTGAAGCCGAATATCGAGCCATGGCTACTACTGTAAGTGAAGTCGTCTGGATGAGATGGCTATTAAAGGAACTCGGTATTACACAGCCAACAGCCACCACACTTTTTTGTGACAACCAGGCCGCAAGGCACATTGCAAATAATCCAGTATTTCATGAACGCACTAAGCATGTTGAAATGGATTGTTATTTTGTTCGTGAGAGGGTTGAATCCAAGGAAGTTTGTCCTAAGCCTATTGACTCGAAGCTTCAACTTGCTGATCTTCTCACAAAGGGACTCGGAGCTGTGCAATTGCATAATCTTCTTTGCAAGCTGGGCATTGTGAACTTACACGCTCCAGCTTGAGGGGGAGTATTAGACTTAGCAATTTATATTTACCATATTTGTGTCCTGATTTATAGTCTTGATAGTTATCTTTATCTTGGCCCTTAAGTTTGCTATGTATTTATATTTAAGAGGCTATCTCCTCTTATGTGTGTATGTATTGAACAATAAATAAAACAACAAACCCCTCAGATTTATAAATTCAATATAAAACGTATTTGTTTTTTCCGTCATTCATATCATAACTATAGTGGATTACTAATGATTAATTAGCCATTTTGTGCAATTCAAATAACATATCTGACATAACCTACTTTAAAGGGAAGACTGGTAATTCTTACCATTTACAGGATCATTAGATTGTTGCAAAATATGAGATTCACACAAATTCAATCCGAAACCCATACATGAGACTATTATGTGAATACATTCAGATTTAGTCAAACAAAAACCGTTCAAGCGAGTTGCCTATAATTGCACGATGTATTAAATGTTAACTGAGTCACATGTAGTTTTTGACACCAAATTTAGGCATTAATAGGTAAGAATCTCCAAATTGTAAGAATATATTAGTCTTAGAAAGTCAGTTAGCCGAGCTGAGCACAGCCACTCATCTTCATTAAACTAATTCAAAAGGCAAAAAATAAATTTTAAAACTATAATTCAACAAGAGTAAAACACTAAAACCAGCCTGAAAATTATTAAGAGAAACTTCCTCAGGGCCAAGGATGCAATTAAGAACATTTCGACTCCATTTATAAAAAGGAAAGCAGGAAAATTGTTAAGACTTCAAACGGATATATGTATAACACTTCAAAATATTGGGAAAATTAAACTAATCTACTTACTATGACAAATGAACTGATAGAAGAGACATACCAATTCTCCCTGTAAGAAGTGCTTCTCTTGAGTAGCTAATCTTTTCTCTTCTGATAGATCTAGAATAGTTTTTTAGCCTGCGTTAGCCACCACACTTTTTTGTGACAACCAGGCCGCAAGGCACATTGCAAATAATCCAGTATTTCATGAACGCACTAAGCATGTTGAAATGGATTGTTATTTTGTTCGTGAGAGGGTTGAATCCAAGGAAGTTTGTCCTAAGCCTATTGACTCGAAGCTTCAACTTGCTGATCTTCTCACAAAGGGACTCGGAGCTGTGCAATTGCATAATCTTCTTTGCAAGCTGGGCATTGTGAACTTACACGCTCCAGCTTGAGGGGGAGTATTAGACTTAGCAATTTATATTTACCATATTTGTGTCCTGATTTATAGTCTTGATAGTTATCTTTATCTTGGCCCTTAAGTTTGCTATGTATTTATATTAAGAGGCTATCTCCTCTTATGTACGTATTGAACAATAAATAAAATATAAAACCCCTCAGATTTGATAAATTCAATATAAAACGTATTTGTTTTTTCCGTCATTCATATCATAACTATAGTGGATTACTAATGATTAATTAGCCATTTTGTGCAATTCAAATAACATATCTGACATAACCTACTTTAAAGGGAAGACTGGTAATTCTTACCATTTACAGGATCATTAGATTGTTGCAAAATATGAGATTCACACAAATTCAATCCGAAACCCATACATGAGACTATTATGTGAATACATTCAGATTTAGTCAAAC
>JAXHQA010000445.1:0-32194 GCA_034093135.1 Erigeron breviscapus
TGTAACCGTACTCATGAGAACTCATCCCTTAAAAACGGATTTCGGCCAAGCATAAGCATTTGAGACCTATAGGCCCCGCAAAAACCCCAATCGATTTCGGGGTTTTTGCGGGGCCTATAGGTCTCAAATGCTTATGCTTGGCCAAAATACGTTTTTAAGGGATGAGTTCTCATGAGTACGGCTACACAAAAATGTTTTAGACGGGTGCTAGAAACATTCCGACTATTTAGAAGCAATAGGTGTCAAATTCCACGGAAAAACGGGTGATTTCGGGGTTTTTGCGGGGCCTATAGGTCTCAAATGCTTATGCTTGGCCAAAATACGTTTTTAAGGGATGAGTTCTCATGAGTACGGCTACGCAAAAATGTTTTAGACGGGTGCTAGAAACATTCCGACTATTTAGAAGCAATAGGTGTCAAATTCCACGGAAAACCGGTGATTTCGGGGTTTTTGCGGGGCCTATAGGTCTCAAATGATTATGCTTGGCGGAAATCCGTTTTTAAGGGATGAGTTCTCATGAGTACGGCTACACAAAAATGTTTTAGACGGGTGCTAGAAACATTCCGACTATTTAGAAGCAATAGGTGTCAAATTCCACGGAAAAACGGGTGATTTCGGGGTTTTTGCGGGGCCTATAGGTCTCAAATGCTTATGCTTGGCCAAAATACGTTTTTAAGGGATGAGTTCTCATGAGTACGGCTACGCAAAAATGTTTTAGACGGGTGCTAGAAACATTCCGACTATTTAGAAGCAATAGGTGTCAAATTCCACGGAAAAACGGGTGATTTCGGGGTTTTTGCGGGGCCTATAGGTCTCAAATGCTTATGCTTGGCCAAAATACGTTTTTAAGGGATGAGTTCTCATGAGTACGGCTACACAAAAATGTTTTAGACGGGTGCTAGAAACATTCCGACTATTTAGAAGCAATAGGTGTCAAATTCCACGGAAAACGGGTGATTTCGGGGTTTTTGCGGGGCCTATAGGTCTCAAATGCTTATGCTTGGCCAAAATACGTTTTTAAGGGATGAGTTCTCATGAGTACGGCTACGCAAAAATGTTTTAGACGGGTGCTAGAAACATTCCGACTATTTAGAAGCAATAGGTGTCAAATTCCACGGAAACGGGTGATTTCGGGGTTTTTGCGGGGCCTATAGGTCTCAAATGATTATGCTTGGCGGAAATCCGTTTTTAAGGGATGAGTTCTAATGAGTACGGCTACACAAAAATGTTTTAGACGGGTGCTAGAAACATTCCGACTATTTAGAAGCAATAGGTGTCAAATTCCACGGAAAACGGGTGATTTCGGGGTTTTTGCGGGGCCTATAGGTCTCAAATGATTATGCTTGGCGGAAATCCGTTTTTAAGGGATGAGTTCTCATGAGTACGGCTACACAAAAATGTTTTAGACGGGTGCTAGAAACATTCTGACTATTTAGAAGCAATAGGTGTCAAATTCCACGGAAAACGGGTGATTTCGGGGTTTTTGCGGGGCCTATAGGTCTCAAATGCTTATGCTTGGCCAAAATACGTTTTTAAGGGATGAGTTCTCATGAGTACGGCTACGCAAAAATGTTTTAGACGGGTGCTAGAAACATTCTGACTATTTAGAAGCAATAGGTGTCAAATTCCACGGAAAACGGGTGATTTCGGGGTTTTTGCGGGGCCTATAGGTCTCAAATGATTATGCTTGGCGGAAATCCGTTTTTAAGGGATGAGTTCTAATGAGTACGGCTACACAAAAATGTTTTAGACGGGTGCTAGAAACATTCCGACTATTTAGAAGCAATAGGTGTCAAATTCCACGGAAAACGGGTGATTTCGGGGTTTTTGCGGGGCCTATAGGTCTCAAATGATTATGCTTGGCGGAAATCCGTTTTTAAGGGATGAGTTCTCATGAGTACGGCTACGCAAAAATGTTTTAGACGGGTGCTAGAAACATTCCGACTATTTAGAAGCAATAGGTGTCAAATTCCACGGAAAACGGGTGATTTCGGGGTTTTTGCGGGGCCTATAGGTCTCAAATGATTATGCTTGGCGGAAATCCGTTTTTAAGGGATGAGTTCTAATGAGTACGGCTACGCAAAAATGTTTTAGACGGGTGCTAGAAACATTCCGACTATTTAGAAGCAATAGGTGTCAAATTCCACGGAAAACCGGTGATTTCGGGGTTTTTGCGGGGCCTATAGGTCTCAAATGATTATGCTTGGCGGAAATCCGTTTTTAAGGGATGAGTTCTCATGAGTACGGCTACGCAAAAATGTTTTAGACGGGTGCTAGAAACATTCCGACTATTAGAAGCAATAGGTGTCAAATTCCACGGAAAACGGGTGATTTCGGGGTTTTTGCGGGGCCTATAGGTCTCAAATGATTATGCTTGGCGGAAATCCGTTTTTAAGGGATGAGTTCTAATGAGTACGGCTACACAAAAATGTTTTAGACGGGTGCTAGAAACATTCCGACTATTTAGAAGCAATAGGTGTCAAATTCCACGGAAAACGGGTGATTTCGGGGTTTTTGCGGGGCCTATAGGTCTCAAATGATTATGCTTGGCGGAAATCCGTTTTTAAGGGATGAGTTCTAATGAGTACGGCTACGCAAAAATGTTTTAGACGGGTGCTAGAAACATTCCGACTATTTAGAAGCAATAGGTCTCAAATGATTATGCTTGGCGGAAATCCGTTTTTAAGGGATGAGTTCTAATGAGTACGGCTACACAAAAATGTTTTAGACGGGTGCTAGAAACATTCCGACTATTTAGAAGCAATAGGTGTCAAATTCCACGGAAAACGGGTGATTTCGGGGTTTTTGCGGGGCCTATAGGTCTCAAATGATTATGCTTGGCGGAAATCCGTTTTTAAGGGATGAGTTCTCATGAGTACGGCTACGCAAAAATGTTTTAGACGGGTGCTAGAAACATTCCGACTATTTAGAAGCAATAGGTGTCAAATTCCACGGAAAACGGGTGATTTCGGGGTTTTTGCGGGGCCTATAGGTCTCAAATGATTATGCTTGGCGGAAATCCGTTTTTAAGGGATGAGTTCTAATGAGTACGGCTACGCAAAAATGTTTTAGACGGGTGCTAGAAACATTCCGACTATTTAGAAGCAATAGGTGTCAAATTCCACGGAAAACCGGTGATTTCGGGGTTTTTGCGGGGCCTATAGGTCTCAAATGATTATGCTTGGCGGAAATCCGTTTTTAAGGGATGAGTTCTCATGAGTACGGCTACACAAAAATGTTTTAGACGGGTGCTAGAAACATTCCGACTATTTAGAAGCAATAGGTGTCAAATTCCACGGAAAAACGGGTGATTTCGGGGTTTTTGCGGGGCCTATAGGTCTCAAATGATTATGCTTGGCGGAAATCCGTTTTTAAGGGATGAGTTCTAATGAGTACGGCTACACAAAAATGTTTTAGACGGGTGCTAGAAACATTCCGACTATTTAGAAGCAATAGGTGTCAAATTCCACGGAAAACGGGTGATTTCGGGGTTTTTGCGGGGCCTATAGGTCTCAAATGATTATGCTTGGCGGAAATCCGTTTTTAAGGGATGAGTTCTCATGAGTACGGCTACGCAAAAATGTTTTAGACGGGTGCTAGAAACATTCCGACTATTTAGAAGCAATAGGTGTCAAATTCCACGGAAAACGGGTGATTTCGGGGTTTTTGCGGGGCCTATAGGTCTCAAATGATTATGCTTGGCGGAAATCCGTTTTTAAGGGATGAGTTCTAATGAGTACGGCTACGCAAAAATGTTTTAGACGGGTGCTAGAAACATTCCGACTATTTAGAAGCAATAGGTGTCAAATTCCACGGAAAACGGGTGATTTCGGGGTTTTTGCGGGGCCTATAGGTCTCAAATGATTATGCTTGGCGGAAATCCGTTTTTAAGGGATGAGTTCTCATGAGTACGGCTACACAAAAATGTTTTAGACGGGTGCTAGAAACATTCTGACTATTTAGAAGCAATAGGTGTCAAATTCCACGGAAAACGGGTGATTTCGGGGTTTTTGCGGGGCCTATAGGTCTCAAATGATTATGCTTGGCGGAAATCCGTTTTTAAGGGATGAGTTCTCATGAGTACGGCTACGCAAAAATGTTTTAGACGGGTGCTAGAAACATTCCGACTATTTAGAAGCAATAGGTGTCAAATTCCACGGAAAACCGGTGATTTCGGGGTTTTTGCGGGGCCTATAGGTCTCAAATGATTATGCTTGGCGGAAATCCGTTTTTAAGGGATGAGTTCTAATGAGTACGGCTACACAAAAATGTTTTAGACGGGTGCTAGAAACATTCCGACTATTTAGAAGCAATAGGTGTCAAATTCCACGGAAAACGGGTGATTTCGGGGTTTTTGCGGGGCCTATAGGTCTCAAATGATTATGCTTGGCGGAAATCCGTTTTTAAGGGATGAGTTCTCATGAGTACGGCTACACAAAAATGTTTTAGACGGGTGCTAGAAACATTCCGACTATTTAGAAGCAATAGGTGTCAAATTCCACGGAAAACGGGTGATTTCGGGGTTTTTGCGGGGCCTATAGGTCTCAAATGATTATGCTTGGCGGAAATCCGTTTTTAAGGGATGAGTTCTCATGAGTACGGCTACGCAAAAATGTTTTAGACGGGTGCTAGAAACATTCCGACTATTTAGAAGCAGTAGGTGTCAAATTCCACGGAAAACGGGTGATTTCGGGGTTTTTGCGGGGCCTATAGGTCTCAAATGATTATGCTTGGCGGAAATCCGTTTTTAAGGGATGAGTTCTCATGAGTACGGCTACGCAAAAATGTTTTAGACGGGTGCTAGAAACATTCCGACTATTTAGAAGCAGTAGGTGTCAAATTCCACGGAAAACGGGTGATTTCGGGGTTTTTGCGGGGCCTATAGGTCTCAAATGATTATGCTTGGCGGAAATCCGTTTTTAAGGGATGAGTTCTCATGAGTACGGCTACGCAAAAATGTTTTAGACGGGTGCTAGAAACATTCTGACTATTTAGAAGCAGTAGGTGTCAAATTCCACGGAAAACCGGCGATTTCGGGGTTTTTGCGGGGCCTATAGGTCTCAAATGATTATGCTTGGCGGAAATCCGTTTTTAAGGGATGAGTTCTCATGAGTACGGCTACGCAAAAATGTTTTAGACGGGTGCTAGAAACATTCCGACTATTTAGAAGCAGTAGGTGTCAAATTCCACGGAAAACGGGTGATTTCGGGGTTTTTGCGGGGCCTATAGGTCTCAAATGATTATGCTTGGCGGAAATCCGTTTTTAAGGGATGAGTTCTCATGAGTACGGCTACGCAAAAATGTTTTAGACGGGTGCTAGAAACATTCCGACTATTTAGAAGCAATAGGTGTCAAATTCCACGGAAAACGGGCGATTTCGGGGTTTTTGCGGGGCCTATAGGTCTCAAATGATTATGCTTGGCGGAAATCCGTTTTTAAGGGATGAGTTCTCATGAGTACGGCTACGCAAAAATGTTTTAGACGGGTGCTAGAAACATTACGACTATTTAGAAGCAATAGGTGTCAAATTCCACGGAAAACGGGTGATTTCGGGGTTTTTGCGGGGCCTATAGGTCTCAAATGATTATGCTTGGCGGAAATCCGTTTTTAAGGGATGAGTTCTCATGAGTACGGCTACGCAAAAATGTTTTAGACGGGTGCTAGAAACATTCCGACTATTAGAAGCAATAGGTGTCAAATTCCACGGAAAACGGGTGATTTCGGGGTTTTTGCGGGGCCTATAGGTCTCAAATGATTATGCTTGGCGGAAATCCGTTTTTAAGGGATGAGTTCTAATGAGTACGGCTACACAAAAATGTTTTAGACGGGTGCTAGAAACATTCCGACTATTTAGAAGCAATAGGTGTCAAATTCCACGGAAAACGGGTGATTTCGGGGTTTTTGCGGGGCCTATAGGTCTCAAATGATTATGCTTGGCGGAAATCCGTTTTTAAGGGATGAGTTCTCATGAGTACGGCTACACAAAAATGTTTTAGACGGGTGCTAGAAACATTCCGACTATTTAGAAGCAATAGGTGTCAAATTCCACGGAAAACGGGTGATTTCGGGGTTTTTGCGGGGCCTATAGGTCTCAAATGATTATGCTTGGCGGAAATCCGTTTTTAAGGGATGAGTTCTCATGAGTACGGCTACGCAAAAATGTTTTAGACGGGTGCTAGAAACATTCCGACTATTTAGAAGCAATAGGTGTCAAATTCCACGGAAAACGGGTGATTTCGGGGTTTTTGCGGGGCCTATAGGTCTCAAATGATTATGCTTGGCGGAAATCCGTTTTTAAGGGATGAGTTCTCATGAGTACGGCTACGCAAAAATGTTTTAGACGGGTGCTAGAAACATTCCGACTATTTAGAAGCAGTAGGTGTCAAATTCCACGGAAAACGGGTGATTTCGGGGTTTTTGCGGGGCCTATAGGTCTCAAATTCTTATGCTTGTCCGAAATCCGTTTTTAAGGGATGAGTTCTCATGAGTACGGCTACACAAAAATGTTTTAGACGGGTGCTAGAAACATTCTGACTATTTAGAAGCAGTAGGTGTCAAATTCCACGGAAAACCGGTGATTTCGGGGTTTTTGCGGGGCCTATAGGTCTCAAATGATTATGCTTGGCGGAAATCCGTTTTTAAGGGATGAGTTCTCATGAGTACGGCTACGCAAAAATGTTTTAGACGGGTGCTAGAAACATTCCGACTATTTAGAAGCAGTAGGTGTCAAATTCCACGGAAAACGGGTGATTTCGGGGTTTTTGCGGGGCCTATAGGTCTCAAATGATTATGCTTGGCGGAAATCCGTTTTTAAGGGATGAGTTCTCATGAGTACGGCTACACAAAAATGTTTTAGACGGGTGCTAGAAACATTCCGACTATTTAGAAGCAATAGGTGTCAAATTCCACGGAAAACGGGTGATTTCGGGGTTTTTGCGGGGCCTATAGGTCTCAAATGATTATGCTTGGCGGAAATCCGTTTTTAAGGGATGAGTTCTCATGAGTACGGCTACACAAAAATGTTTTAGACGGGTGCTAGAAACATTCTGACTATTTAGAAGCAGTAGGTGTCAAATTCCACGGAAAACGGGTGATTTCGGGGTTTTTGCGGGGCCTATAGGTCTCAAATGCTTATGCTTGGCCAAAATACGTTTTTAAGGGATGAGTTCTCATGAGTACGGCTACGCAAAAATGTTTTAGACGGGTGCTAGAAACATTCCGACTATTTAGAAGCAATAGGTGTCAAATTCCACGGAAAACGGGTGATTTCGGGGTTTTTGCGGGGCCTATAGGTCTCAAATGCTTATGCTTGGCCGAAATCCGTTTTTAAGGGATGAGTTCTCATGAGTACGGCTACACAAAAATGTTTTAGACGGGTGCTAGAAACATTCCGACTATTTAGAAGCAATAGGTGTCAAATTCCACGGAAAACGGGTGATTTCGGGGTTTTTGCGGGGCCTATAGGTCTCAAATGCTTATGCTTGGCCGAAATCCGTTTTTAAGGGATGAGTTCTAATGAGTACGACTACACAAAAATGTTTTAGACGGGTGCTAGAAACATTCCGACTATTTAGAAGCAATAGGTGTCAAATTCCACGGAAAACGGACGATTTCGGGGTTTTTGCGGGGCCTATAGGTCTCAAATGCTTATGCTTGGCCAAAATACGTTTTTAAGGGATGAGTTCTAATGAGTACGACTACACAAAAATGTTTTAGACGGGTGCTAGAAACATTCCGACTATTTAGAAGCAATAGGTGTCAAATTCCACGGAAAACGGGTGATTTCGGGGTTTTTGCGGGGCCTATAGGTCTCAAATGCTTATGCTTGGCCAAAATACGTTTTTAAGGGATGAGTTCTCATGAGTACGGCTACGCAAAAATGTTTTAGACGGGTGCTAGAAACATTCCGACTATTTAGAAGCAGTAGGTGTCAAATTCCACGGAAAACGGGTGATTTCGGGGTTTTTGCGGGGCCTATAGGTCTCAAATGATTATGCTTGGCGGAAATCCGTTTTTAAGGGATGAGTTCTAATGAGTACGACTACACAAAAATGTTTTAGACGGGTGCTAGAAACATTCCGACTATTTAGAAGCAATAGGTGTCAAATTCCACGGAAAACGGGTGATTTCGGGGTTTTTGCGGGGCCTATAGGTCTCAAATTCTTATGCTTGGCCGAAATCCGTTTTTAAGGGATGAGTTCTCATGAGTACGGCTACGCAAAAATGTTTTAGACGGGTGCTAGAAACATTCCGACTATTTAGAAGCAATAGGTGTCAAATTCCACGGAAAACGGGTGATTTCGGGGTTTTTGCGGGGCCTATAGGTCTCAAATGCTTATGCTTGGCCGAAATCCGTTTTTAAGGGATGAGTTCTAATGAGTACGACTACACAAAAATTGTTTTAGACGGGTGCTAGAAACATTCCGACTATTTAGAAGCAATAGGTGTCAAATTCCACGGAAAACGGGTGATTTCGGGGTTTTTGCGGGGCCTATAGGTCTCAAATGCTTATGCTTGGCCAAAATACGTTTTTAAGGGATGAGTTCTCATGAGTACGGCTACACAAAAATGTTTTAGACGGGTGCTAGAAACATTCCGACTATTTAGAAGCAATAGGTGTCAAATTCCACGGAAAACCGGTGATTTCGGGGTTTTTGCGGGGCCTATAGGTCTCAAATTCTTATGCTTGGCCGATATCCGTTTTTAAGGGATGAGTTCTCATGAGTACCGCTACTCAAAAATGTTTTTGACGGGTGCTAGAAACATTCCGACTATTTAGAAGCAATAGGTATCATATTCCACGGAAAACGGGCGATTTCGGTGTTTTTGCGGGGCCTATAGGTCTCAAATGCTTATGCTTGGCCGATATCCGTTTTTAAGGGATGAGTTCTCATGAGTACCGCTACTCAAAATTGTTTTAGACAGGTGCTAGAAACATTCCGACTATTTAGAAGCAATAGGTGTCAAATTCAACGGAAAACGGGTGATTTCGGGGTTTTTGCGGGGCCTATAGGTCTCAAATGCTTTTGCTTGGCCGAAATCCGTTTTTAAGGGATGAGTTCTCATGAGTACGGCTACACAAATTTTTTTGAGACGGGTGCTAGAAACATTCCGACTATTTAGAAGCAATAGGTGTCAAATTCCACGGAAAACGGGTGATTTCGGGGTTTTTGCGAGGCCTATAGGTCTCAAATTCTTATGCTTGGCCGATATCCGTTTTTAAGGGATGAGTTCTCATGAGTACCGCTACTCAAAAATGTTTTTGACGGGTGCTAGAAACATTCTGACTATTTAGAAGCAATAGGTGTCAAATTCCACGGAAAACGGGTGATTTCGGGGTTTTTGCGGGGCCTATAGGTCTCAAATTCTTATGCTTGGCCAAAATACGTTTTTAAGGGATGAGTTCTCATGAGTACGGCTACGCAAAAATGTTTTAGACGGGTGCTAGAAACATTCTGACTATTTAGAAGCAGTAGGTGTCAAATTCCACGGAAAACGGGTGATTTCGGGGTTTTTGCGGGGCCTATAGGTCTCAAATGCTTATGCTTGGCCGAATTCCGTTTTTAAGGGATGAGTTCTCATGAGTACGGCTACGCAAAAATGTTTTAGACGGGTGCTAGAAACATTCCGACTATTTAGAAGCAATAGGTGTCAAATTCCACGGAAAACGGGTGATTTCGGGGTTTTTGCGGGGCCTATAGGTCTCAAATGCTTATGCTTGGCCAAAATACGTTTTTAAGGGATGAGTTCTCATGAGTACGGCTACGCAAAAATGTTTTAGACGGGTGCTAGAAACATTCTGACTATTTAGAAGCAATAGGTGTCAAATTCCACGGAAAACGGGTGATTTCGGGGTTTTTGCGGGGCCTATAGGTCTCAAATGCTTATGCTTGGCCGAATTCCGTTTTTAAGGGATGAGTTCTCATGAGTACGGCTACGCAAAAATGTTTTAGACGGGTGCTAGAAACATTCCGACTATTTAGAAGCAATAGGTGTCAAATTCCACGGAAAACGGGTGATTTCGGGGTTTTTGCGGGGCCTATAGGTCTCAAATTCTTATGCTTGGCCAAAATACGTTTTTAAGGGATGAGTTCTCATGAGTACGGCTACGCAAAAATGTTTTAGACGGGTGCTAGAAACATTCCGACTATTTAGAAGCAATAGGTGTCAAATTCCACGGAAAACGGGTGATTTCGGGGTTTTTGCGGGGCCTATAGGTCTCAAATGCTTATGCTTGGCCAAAATACGTTTTTAAGGGATGAGTTCTCATGAGTACGGCTACGCAAAAATGTTTTAGACGGGTGCTAGAAACATTCCGACTATTTAGAAGCATAGGTGTCAAATTCCACGGAAAACGGGTGATTTCGGGGTTTTTGCGGGGCCTATAGGTCTCAAATTCTTATGCTTGTCCGAAATCCGTTTTTAAGGGATGAGTTCTCATGAGTACGGCTACGCAAAAATGTTTTAGACGGGTGCTAGAAACATTCTGACTATTTAGAAGCAGTAGGTGTCAAATTCCACGGAAAACCGGTGATTTCGGGGTTTTTGCGGGGCCTATAGGTCTCAAATGCTTATGCTTGGCCAAAATACGTTTTTAAGGGATGAGTTCTCATGAGTACGGCTACGCAAAAATGTTTTAGACGGGTGCTAGAAACATTCCGACTATTTAGAAGCAGTAGGTGTCAAATTCCACGGAAAACCGGTGATTTCGGGGTTTTTGCGGGGCCTATAGGTCTCAAATTCTTATGCTTGGCCGATATCCGTTTTTAAGGGATGAGTTCTCATGAGTACCGCTACTCAAAAATGTTTTAGACGGGTGCTAGAAACATTCCGACTATTTAGAAGCAATAGGTGTCAAATTCCACGGAAAACGGGTGATTTCGGGGTTTTTGCGGGGCCTATAGGTCTCAAATGCTTATGCTTGGCCAAAATACGTTTTTAAGGGATGAGTTCTCATGAGTACGGCTACGCAAAAATGTTTTAGATGGGTGCTAGAAACATTCCGACTATTTAGAAGCAGTAGGTGTCAAATTCCACGGAAAACCGGTGATTTCGGGGTTTTTGCGAGGCCTATAGGTCTCAAATTCTTATGCTTGTCCGAAATCCGTTTTTAAGGGATGAGTTCTCATGAGTACGGCTACGCAAAAATGTTTTAGATGGGTGCTAGAAACATTCCGACTATTTAGAAGCAGTAGGTATTGTGAGTCCCTCGATAGCTATGGATCGCTCTCGAGATCGTCTATGGTTATGTCGTGAGTGCGGAATCCTCACGAGATAACTGTTTGATTAGTTATCTATTATATTGCTAATTATAAGTGTATAATCAGCCTTATATTGCACTATATTCGTTTGGTATAAGTCACAAACGAACTTAGTTACTTTAGGTGTGTACCAAAACTGAACGTCGTCTATTCATTTTAGGGTTTTTATATGTTTCAGATTATATTGGACTCGCTGGGCTTTGTTCTTACGAACTTAGCAGCCCAGCCCATCTTAACGAAGATTATCTTCGTTAGTGCCTAACGAAGATTATCTTCGTTAGTTGTAAATCATCTTTATAGTTATATTCCTTAGTATTTCACATACAAGGAATCCTAACGTATATTATGTTTGTACTTGTATAACATACATAACAAACATCATATATAAACATATATAACACCTAAACATGTAATCGATCATTACCAAAACATTATGTTCATAATCTATCAATTACATATACAAATAAGACATAATCAAATCTAAGTTGCTGTTGTCACATCAACGTGCATCAACAAACTCCCCCTTGACAGCAGCACCTTCGATTTCTTCAGTCTTCAAATTCTGTCATCCATTAAATAACAATCGCTTGCTATTTGCATGGATATTTTCATGTAAGCAAACTTGGATAATCTTACGATATCGACTTTCTTCATATTTCCAAAACGGCAAAAATGAACATTCTGTATCGTATAATTTTCTCAGATCATTTCTTGAGAAGTTGACCAACTGCATTGGATCATACATCCTTCTCAGCAAAATCTTCTTTTCTGAATCTGCATACATCTTGGCTTCACCAGAATCTCGATCAATTTCCCAATTGTCCATTTTATCCAAGACATCTTGTGCCCATTTCTTGGCAGGGACTTTGATCATACACTTGATATCACGTTGAATATACTCAACACTTCTATCTGGCTTAACCATCTTCTTCTTTTGTCTTGGTTCAATATGAAACATTGGTTTATCTGAATCTTTCATATTCAACCTCAACTTAAAATCATGATGAAGATTCTTACCAACCACATCAGCAAGACCATAACCACTTGGATTGATAATCCAGTTATTTCCGAGTTCATGTAAATCTTCTTCACACAAACTTCTGAAATGTCTCTCACGCCATGCTAAATACTGACAACCTTCTGGTCTTTTAAGAATGAATAGCTTCAATTCTTCATCATAGAACCAACTCCAGATTTTTGTCTTATATTTTGCAGCATCTTTATCTGAGATATGAGTCCAAAACATACTGGGTTTCATAGTATCCCATGTGACTATACGATCATTAATCCTTTGTCCAGGCACAAGTCGATCAATTTCTTGTAATGGATCATCATCTCTGAGAGGAAACTGGATAACTATTTGGATTAAAAGGTCTTGTCAAGTTTATTTCATATTCAAAAGGAATCAATGCATCATCAACCTTTGCGTATACCACAAAGTTTAAAACTTCAGCGGTGCTACTAATTGGAGCTTGTAGCATTCTTTCCTTTACTTCTTTTCTCTTCAATTCTAACACATTTCTTTCTACCATAGACGGCTCTTCAGGAATTGAGTCCCAAACATCATCAAAACCATAAGGTTTCTTGAACATGTTTAGATCCGGTTCAGGAATAATCTCACCTTCCTCAAGCTCATTTCCATTAAAGAGTAATTCCGTATCATCTGTATCATCTGATAAGATTACACAAAATAACACCAGAATACAATGATTAATCATGATAATAAAGATGAAATATAATTGCATTGAAATAAGATAAATTACATTTACATGTCATAACTTATTACATGCACCTAAAATACAATTCATCTAATCATTATTAACATCATAAGTTGAATCAGAATCAGAATCAGATTCCAAAGCTATTTGCTTTTGAATCTGTAATTCTTTTTCTCTTTCATTTTCTGCATGTTGTTGTTTATCTAATAAACCATCAAACACATCATGAAAGGCGTTTTCTTCAGAATAATAGTCATGTCCAAATTTTGCTTCAACTTCACGCTTTAATCGATCAGTTTCAGCTTCAACTTGATCATCACTTAAATAATCAATTGATTTTGAAGAATTACCTGAGTCAAGTGCTTCAATAGCCTCAGCATCACGAGGAGCACTTGAATCTCCAGCACCAGATGTACCAACCTCAGTATTATCTCCCCCTATCTCCCCCTGAACTTCAACACCCTTTCCTTTGTCAAGAACTGGGCGAGAATCACTTCGATCACCAGCATTATCAGCATCATCATCATCATTTTGACGTCTTGGCACTGATAATCTGCATATCTCTTCAGGCACATCTCCCCCTTGATTCTTGACCCAATTGACAAGAAAGGTCAGAGCAGCTCGGACATCTGAGAGATCAGACTCTAACGTGTAAACACGAGTCTCTAGAACCTCAACACGTCGAACCAGAGAAGAATCTGAAGGAAGAGGAGTAACAGGCACTCTGGGAGACAATACAACCGGAATAGCAGCAGCAGTTGAACTTGGAGGATCAGGAATTGAAACTGATGTAGCTTCAGTGATACGTGCACGCTTAACTCTTTGATAAGTAAGAGTAGCATCCATTGATCTTTTAGAACTCCTAGTATCACTTGAACTGGGTGCATTGACCGGATCATCAATATCTTCAAAAAGGCTGGCTAGTTCAGGATTAAATTGAGCCGCAACCTCAGGAGGAAGTAAAACATTTGCATCATACTGTAAAGAAACATCATGCAAAACATCCAAAGATTGGTTAAGTAAAACATAATAATCCTGCAAAGTACCTTATCATGAACAAAATTTACCTTATCATGAACAGATTGAGCCGTATCAGAGACTATCGGAGAAGCATGACATGCCTTGCTTCGACGTTCTCTACGTAGCTCACTAGATACACCTTCTTGAGATAAGTGATAAGAATGATCACTTGTAGAAGCTACAGGAACATCATGAGCCCTTTTTGTGCGATGCTCATATTCACCTGTGTCTTCCGAGACAACAACATTATCAGCTGAACTACTGGTACTATCACCCTCATTAGCATCATTCCCGTGATCTGAATCATCATCATCGGAATCATCACTTGAAGAATCACTATCATCAGCTTCTAAACCACCTTCAGAACTTTCTGTTTCATCCGAATCGTCATCATCGTCCACGAACATATCATCCTCAATACGAGAACGATAGTTAGGATTGATCAAGTGACCAAACAAAGGTGGATCAGTAAGACCTTCTACGTTGCGAGTATTTGCTTCTAAATCAGCGAAAAGACGCAAAGGCCAAGCATGTAGATTATAACGAGGTCCTTGATCGAAAACCAAGTTCGGACAGAAGTGTCTAACAATGGCCATAACAAAGCGAGGATAAAGTAAAAATCTCTTTCGTCCTCTGGCACTCAGTTGTTCAAGAAATTCCTGATAAAAGTAGACAGAAAATGGATACGGGCGATTGTAGACCAATGCAACCATCTGCGATGCTATTTGAGCAGAAAGTTGATCAAAGCCCGCTTTACGATTGCTTAAACAAACTAGCAAAGCATATGCCAAATATCTCCATCTTCCTTTAATTCCACTTTTGTCAAAAGGTAATTTTATTGCACCAACGTAACCCATCCTCTGAAAACATTGATAAAGAAGCTGAAACGAATATGTCATATCTACCGCTTCGTCTGGTTCTTCACCTAAACGCAGAATATGACGTAGATTTGCAGCATTGAATGCAAAAGTGATCCCAGCAACTGTAGCTTGAATAAAACCATGACCATCAACCATTACTTCATGAGCAGTACTCCAGAATTCATCTATGTACTGTCTAATAAGTCGTGGTGAATGAGTGAACACAAATGATAATCTTGAACGAGCTATAAATGCAAACATTTGATGATAATGATCACAGTTACGTTGATCTGGATCAAGTTGAGAGCCAGATTATGCTTCTCAAAGAATTGTCGTGGTGCTAAAGCCATATCTGCAAAACAAATCAAAGTATCGAAACAAATATAAAATAAGCATAGAAAATGATTTGCAGACTTGTAAAACCTAATCACTAAATTCGTAAGTTAGACTGTACGAAGATAGTCGTTAAGTTCGTAAGTAGAATTCGAACGAAAATAGAACTTAAATTCGTAAGAACAAAATGTACGAAGATACAAGTTCGTAAGAAGAATTCGAACGAAAATAGAACTTAAATTCGTAAGAACAAAATGTACGAAGATACAAGTTCGTAAGAACTAACTGAACGAACATAAGGGTTAAGTTCGTAAGTTAAATTCGTAAGTACGAAAATAGAACTAAATCCTAAGTTCGTAACTTATAAACCTAAACTTAAGTTCGTAAGTTATAAACGCAAGCTAAATTCGTAATGAAACGAATGATATCTTCGTAACAGTTCACTGAACTCAAAATACAAGATTAACCAATGATTAACTTTGCCTTTTGCCCAAAATCGATTTCAAAACATTTGTTTCCAATAATTAGAGCATAACTCAGATCGATTATACATCGAAAAAAGATATAATAGAGAAAAATCTCTTACGAAATTAAACCCTAAAAAATTTTATAAGCAGACTGAGTTCGTGCAGAAATTGGACAAACAATGAATTTGTATTAGTGATTTGTGAATGATTACACTCGATTATTGTACCTGAATCACTAATTTCAAGAGAAATCGAAACAAGAAGTAGAAATTTGATCGAAATCAAAAGCTGTGATTGATGATATTATGGGGATGAAGCAGCTTAAATTCGTTTATTACTTGAAAAAAATTTGAAAGTGTAAATAATAAAACGAAGGCAGCTTGTATTTATATAGATGGTAAAAATGGTTTAAAACGAGTCGGGTAGGAATCCGGTCACAAATATGTGTGTACGAAGATGATCTTCGTAAGACCCATATACTTCCAACTTTCTGAACGAAAATAGATGATATCTTCGTAAGAACAAACAACGAAGATGAAAGATATTTTCGTAAGAACAATCATAAACGAAGATAATGCTATCTTCGTAAGAACAAACAACGAAGATGAAAGATATTTTCGTAAGAACAAACAACGAAGATGAAGATATTTTCGTAAGAACGAAAATAGATATGATATCTTCGTAAGAACAAACAACGAAGATGAAAGATATTTTCGTAAGAACAATCATAAACGAAGATAATGCTATCTTCGTAAGAACAAACAAGAGATGAAAGATATTCTTCGTAAGAACAAACAACGAAGATGAAAGATATTTTCGTAAGAACAATCATAAACGAAGATAATGCTATCTTCGTAAGAACAATCTTTGGACTTAGAAAATTTCAGATTCAGCTAGGTTCGTTCACAAAATGTTCCACAATTCGACCCTTTACCTAATCCTGTATATAGCAAAAACTCGTTAAAATCAACCTGTTCATGCCTTGTACCACGAATTTCCATCATATAAAATCATCATCATAATGTAAGTATTCAACGAACATTACAATCGTGAGTAAAAATCCCTAATCCTTCAAACCAAATCATCAACAAACCTGAAAATAATCAATTAACATATGAACAACGTTACCAATCATGACCATAAAACGAAGAACTTTCCACTAATCATTGAGATGCTTAACGACAAATGATCTTGAAACACTTAAGTCCCATATGAAATGTCGTCTACAAAACAGTCAAACAATGAGTAGTCCAAAAATTCAATTAAGAACCTTATAAAGTTTCCGGAATCATGTCATAAGTTAAGGTACGAAGATTAAAAGTAACAGATCTGATTATTTTCACTAAATACATGAATCATAAGGTAAATAAATACACCAAACTTAAGTTCATGTATTCTTCCTTCACATGCTCATATCTGCATCACAAAAATTGTCATTACACAGCAAGGATCTTATCTCTAGGATATCATCCATACGAATAACAATGTATTTGCAGAATATAGCACTTCAACTTAATCTTTTAACCTGAACACTGCACACTTAATGAAAACTCATTAACGCATTAAGAGCATAACAGAATAATGCAGAAAATTTCAAGCTAAAATCATTCAAAAACAAGGTTAACAAATACGAAATAACAATGAATCTAACAAAAGATCAAGGAAGGTCATTTCATCGTCAAACCCTAAAATGTCACCAAGTTATAAATTAAATTCTTAACTTGTAACAACTGAAAATTTGTGAGATTTCAAATAAGTTTGACTTTTCACAAAACACTTGAAATATCATTTTCTATTATCCCGCCAAATTGAAGACACCAATTTCAAATGCGCACATCACAGTAAAGAGCTCGAAATGAAAAACCACAAGGAGACTCCTACCCTCGAAGAAAATCCAAAGGCCTATGAGAGGAACACACCCAGAAAACCAGTAGAATTCGCAGTGACAAGACAACAAAAGATCATTTTCTAAACTTAAACAAATTAATGTCCATATCAGAAAATCTTCTTTTGACACAAACCACACAACCTCATCAAGAATTCTCATGAAAGAATTCAGTAAGACATATACTCAGAATTGGAATAGGATCTCTCGTGCAATAAGAACTTATAAAAATACTATTTTGACTCAATATAAAGAAAAATAAATTAGAATTAAAATAACAGAATAAAAAACTAAGCTATACACTAATTAACTTGAATTTATTCATCATTTATTCATTATTTACATGATGCTTGGTTACTGCTGACTAGATCAGTTTAGCAATTACATAAGCCTGTGGGTGAGAAATAATTCTCTTATTATTAGTTATGAACAGTGATCCAAAAACGATTACCAATATGTTTGTCCTCTTAAACACTCGGTACTTCCAGTCTCCTTTTTGGTTTGTGGCACTTTCGTATTACTTGAGCCAAGGACAGTCACCATGTAACCTAGTAAGTTACTCATGCCACAATTTTAGTTTGCGAACTTATGTGCCCCATATTCAGATACACTCTTACAATCGAAAAAGCACTAAGATTAAGACATTTGGTGATTAAAGTGAGAAAGTCTTTAAGAATCAAGTCAGCGGTGATAGGTCGGTGATTCCTCACGCGTAAAGCGACATAACTTGACTCACATACGGAAATATACTTAACATTGCATAATGCCAAGTACTTGCATATTTGTGACATTAATTTACTTTAAAGCACTTATGAAAACCCGTGACTTTCTATGAGACCCGTGTAGCGAACTTTCTGACAACCTATCCCAAGTTGAAAACTTTAGGTAGGCTAGGTATACAACGACACCCCAAGGACTTACTTGTTCGAATCTCAAAGGCCACATTAGCTTCATACTTTCAATAGATTTATTTTGATATTTGCATATCTTGTCACAAATATACATCCGAAAAAGCAATACATACACATATATGTACCCGAGACCTTCTTTATAAAGACCAAATATACCTAATTACAATGCAAGATCTTTCATAAGATTTAAAGGACTTGTCTATATTAAGAACAAGTATTCTCAGCCATATATCTGAATAAGTTTCCCATAAGAACATTGTATACATTTAAGTTCAGATTATAAGGAAACCTTGGTACTTTGTGCCTATCGATACATCATATAATGGTATCACTGACTAAGCATTTTAAAGTACAATTAAGTAGGCTTAAAAGCTAAAGTATCGTCACGTCTAATCATTTAGTGCAGTGACCGTACTTCATTTATTATATTTTTTGGATTTTCCAATTTTTCTGATGTTTTTGGATTTTTCAGACACTAGATATGTACAAACTTATACTAAAACAACTCTTTTTGTATTTTAATGACTCTATCTATGTACGACTTAAACTACAAGACACAAAACCGAAAAATTTAAGTTCTTTGAGAGAAACTACTCGGCATTCTTCATACCATTGAGTTGATATAACAACTCATGACGAGGTCTATCAAAAGCTTTAGTATAAAGATCAGCAAGGTTATCATCAGTAACAACCTTTTCTAAATGAATAAGCTTTTTCTCAAAACAGTAACGCAAAAATGATGCTTTATATCTATGTGCTTGGTGACTTTAAAGTTTTTCGGATTCTTAGTAATATCTATGGCAGACTTATTATCAATACAAATAGGAGAGTCTGAGATATCCATACCATAGTCGCGCAATTGTTGCTGTATCCAAAGTACCTGAGAACAGCATTGACCAGCAGCTATGTACTCTGCTTCACAGGTAGACTGTGCAACAGATGTCTGCTTTTTGCACTGCCACGATATAATTCTCCCCCCTAAAAGTTGACATCCACCTGACGTTGATTTCCTATCCGAACTGCAGCCACCATAATCCGAATCAGTATAAGCTTTGAATTCAAAGGAACCATGCATGGGATACCAAATCCCTAGACGAGGCTTGGCCTTCACATAACGAAGAATCCTTTTCGCAGCTTTCATATGTGACTCTTTCGGATTAGCCTGATATCTAGCACACATACAAACAGCAAAGGTAATGTCTGGATGTGAAGCCGTCAGATACATCAAGGAACCAATAATAGCCCGATATTGAGTTGCATCGACTTCTGGATCATTAGTCTTATCAGGACACAGCCCATGATTAGTCTGAATGGGAGTAATTGCATCTTTAGCATCAGTCATTCGAAACCTTGTGAGAAGATCCTGAACATACTTGCTCTGATGAATAAAGAACCCATCCTTCAGTTGATCCACCTGTAATCCAAGGAAGAAAGTTAATTCCCCCATAGCACTCATTTCGAACTTAGCCTTCATGCTCTGCTCAAACTCCTTGCACATGGTCTTATCAGATGAACCAAAAATGATATCATCAACGTAAACCTGTACAAGCAAGTAGTCCTTCCCTTTCCATTTGATGAACAACGTGCTGTCAATAGAACCTCGAGTAAAACCATTTTCATGCAAATGAGTAGACAGTTTTTCATACCATGATCGAGGAGCCTGATGTAAACCATATAGAGCCTTATCAAGACGATATACTCTATTGGGAAAATCTGGATCCTCAAACCCCTGAGGTTGATCTACATACACTTCTTCTCTAATTTCTCCATACAAAAAGGCACTCTTTACGTCAAGTTGATACACCTTTATACCTTGATAGCTAGCAAATGCCAGAAATAATCGAATAGCTTCTAGTCTAGCTACAGGTGCAAAAGTCTCATCGTAATCAAAACCTTCTTGTTGCTCAAATCCTCTAACTACCAACCGAGCCTTATTGCGAGTGACAACACCTTTGTCATCCTTTTTACAACGAAAAACCCATCGCGTAGACAAAGGAGATTCACCAAGAGGTAAGTCAACTAGCTTCCATACATCAAGCTTCCGAAACTGAGCCAATTCTTCTTGCATCGCCTCAACCCATGACGGATCTTTAAGAGCCATACCAACATTCTTAGGCTCAACCTGAGAGATGAAGCAATAGTACAAGTACCAAGTAATCGCCCCAGTATCCTTAACCTCAGCAAACATACTTGACATCTTCTTATGCTGATTCCTCGTGCGAGTAGAGGCTGAAGCATCACCAATAATTTGATCTACTGGATGATCCTTATTGACTCTTGTCTGAGGAACCTTATCGACCGTAAGATCACTTCCCAAGTTTGTCTGGACATGATGTTCTGGAGTTTTAGGCTCTTCCTGATTTTCACCTTCCGTGTCATCAGTATCATAGAAAGGATCATCAGGTAGCGGTATATGTAAAGGATCAGTAAGATTTTTAAGAGCAGTATCTAAAGTAGAGTCTGCTTCTTTGGTCCCACTTGATTCACCAGATTTAGAAGCAGGCTCAACGAATGGTGAGGAAACAGGAGTGGAAACAGGAACCGGCCCACCATCAAATGGATCATGTAGAGTAACTACATCTTCCATAATCGGAACACCTGTAAAAGAAACAGGACCACGAAAAGAAGTGAAAACACCATCATAATCAAAGTCATTAGCAGGACCAATGTGCACAGCAGGTTTATGACTGACAATTACGACATTTGTACCAAAATCGACTTTGCCAGTTTTCTGATTGTACACACGCCGAATCGGTGTACTTGGCACATAACCTAAAAAGAATCCCTCCTCAGATTTAGGATCAAATTTCCCTTGAGGAAGAACTTTCAGAAAAGTACACGGAACACCAAACGGCTCAACATTCTGCAAATTGGGCTTTTTGTTGTGCAACAGCTCATAACAAGTCTTCTTAAACCTTTTAACTGTTAAAACCCGATTCAAAATGTGGCAAGCTGTATTCACCGCCTCTCCCCAGAAAGTAATAGGAAGCCCTGAATCAGCAAGCATCGTCCTGGCTGTTTCTATCAATGTCCTGTTCTTCCTTTCAGCTACTCCATTCTGTTGTGGCTCATAAGGTGCACTGAATTGATGTTGAATTCCTTTGGTCAAGCAAAATACAGTAATAGTATTATTCTTGAACTCAGTGCCATTGTCACTCCTGATTCTCTTCACTTTAATCTCATGGACATTCTCGACTTGTTTAATGAAATCCATAAATCGAGTAGCAGTCTCATCCTTGGTCTTCAAAAATAATACCCATGAGAATCTTGAGTAATCATCAGTGATCACCAAACAGTAAGACATCCCTCCAATGCTTCTTATGTTCACAGACCAAAGAGATCCATATGAAGTAACTCGAATGGTTTGGATATAGAATTCTGCACCTTTGATTTATGGGGATTCTTATGTTGCTTCCCTTTCAAACACGGTACACATTTATCTTCCATCCCAAACTTCTTTACCGGAACACCTTTAACTAATTCAAGACTGACAAGTTCATTCATCTTCCGAAAGTTGATATGTCCCATTCTTCGATGCCATAAGAGAGATTCCGACTCATTGGCCTTGCTCAACAAACAAAGGGGCTCCTTTGGATTATCAACACCTAAAACTAAACCATAGATGTCTCTCTTCCTAGGAGCTCTGAGCATAATCCATTCTTCAGGAATAACAAAACCCGGCTTCAAGATGAATGCCTCCTTATCTGTGAAATGAACATTGTTGCCCTTGTCACAGATCTGTGAGACACTCATAAGATTATGAGTAAGTTGTTCCACATAGTTAACTCGTTCTAGAGTAAGTTGTCCATTGACGACATCTCCTTGACCGGTGATGTTACCGCCCTTGGAGCCAGCAAAACTAACATATGACCCATGTATATCAACATAATTGGACAAAAGCTTCTTGTCCCCTGTCATGTGCCTGGAGCATCCACTGTCAAGGTACCACAAATGAATTGGTTTCCTAGGAACTCCCTGCACATAAAATGAGATAAGTTAGTTTTCGCGTGGGACCCAAACCTTCATTGGTTTGGGTCGTCCCTTCTCATCCTTGAGAAGAAGTTCAGTCCAATATCCATTGCTAGAAGCCTTGGATGGAACACGTTTCTCATCTTGTCTTCTCACTGGAGAAGTCTTCGAACCTCTCGTTGGAGAAGTTCTAGGAGAATGAGGGCCAAAAGAAGGTCGAACACTTGAGTGAATTTTGTCATAATATGAGTTACGACCATGGTTCATGAATCTATCTTCTCTAGGTGATATACTCCTAGATTGAGGTGATACAATCCTCTTGTGATTTGAATTCCTATGAACATTTCCAGATGAAACTTTCAATGGAGATTCACGTCGTTGAGGTATAGTAAACGTTTTTGAAGAAGATGCAACTTGTGACTCATCAACCTTTTTATCATTACCCAACCCCTTTTTGTCTTCCGAGGTAGAACCCTTCGACGGAGAACCTGATCTCCGAGGTCTGTTGGGACATACACTGTAAACATGACCTTTTTCATGACACGCAAAACAAGAAAGGACCTTGACCTTATTCTTTGTATCTACCTTTTTATCGGTACCTACAGATTCAATTTTAGTCCTAGTGTCCACTGCCTTACTCGTTTTTCTACTGTCATCAAAGTTACGTTTAGTTGGTGAATTCCTAGATTTTCTAGCATCAACTATTTCATCCTTACCTATAATTGGAGACTTCTTAAGTGCAGGCATAAGGATTTGCTTCAAAGTCCTAGTAGCTACTTCATCAACAGCTGATCTATCCTCAGATTTTCTAGTTTTAGTCTGCCTAGCCAAAGGAGTGAGACGTGACTGACTTAATTTCTTCATGTCCTCAACAGTCACATCCCAGACTTTATCAATCCTTTTAGGGTCAATGTTAGAAATATAATTTGTAGTAGTTGATTTGTATACCTTATGTAACTTTGTACTTAGAATATAACATTGTTAATATGGAAGGGGGCATAGTGTAAATTGTGCTCTTGTATATAAACCCCCTTCCACATGCATTATGTAACCTTTTTGACACTAAATACAATCCAATCTTTCACTGAATCTCTCTCTACTCTCTCTCTACTCTCTCTCTACTCTCTCACTAGAAACCGCCATTAAAACACACTAAACACACACTAAAACTCATATTCTATTCTCTACAATTGGTATCAGAGCACAATCAGAGTTGCTGAACGATCTATAAGCTTACTACAAGCTTAATTTGTGCTTAATTTTGAATTTGAGTTGTTTTTCTGAAAAGTCCATTTGCAGAGCATTTAGCTCGGCAATCAGTTGTTTTTGAGTTCTTAGTTCACTTACACTATTTGCAGAGCATTAAGCTCGGCATTTAGTTGTTTTTGAGTTCTTAGTGTCACTTACACTATTTGCAGAGCATTTAGCTCGGCATTCAGTTGTTTTTGAGTTCTTAGTTCACTTACACTATTTGCAGAGCATTAAGCTCGGCATTTAGTTGTTTTTGTATACTCGTGTCACTTACACTATTTGCAGAGCAATAAGCTCGGCATTTAGTTGTATTTGTGTTCTTGTTCACTTACACTATTTGCAGAGCATTTAGCTCGGCATTTAGTTGTTTTTGAGTTCTTAGTGTCACTTACACTATTTGCAGAGCATTTAGCTCGGCATTTAGTTGTTTTTGAGTTCTTAGTGTCACTTACACTATTTGCAGAGCATTTAGCTCGGCATTTAGTTGTTTTTGAGTTCTTAGTGTCACTTACACTATTTGCAGAGCATTTAGCTCGGCATTTAGTTGTTTTTGAGTTCTTAGTGTCACTTACACTATTTGCAGAGCATTTTGCTCGGCATTCAGTTGTTTTTGAGTTCTTAGTTCACTTACACTATTTGCAGAGCATTAAGCTCGGCATTTAGTTGTTTTTGTATACTCGTGTCACTTACACTATTTGCAGAGCAATTTGCTCGGCAAATACGTGTTTTTGATATTTGGCTAAGTACTGGAAGTTCATTTGTTCTATTTGCAGAAATTTTTGTTCGGCAACAGTTGTTTTTGAGTTCTTAGTTCACTTACACTATTTGCAGAGCATTAGCTCGGCATTTAGTTGTTTTTGAGTCTAGTGTCACTTGTTCTATTTGCAGAGCTCATTGCTCGGCAAATAAGTGTTTCAAGAATTTTTGAACAAGTGTTGAGGTTAATTGAACTATTTGCAGAGCTTGTTGCTCGGCATTTAGTTGTTTTTGAGATTTCTTGATTTGGGATTGGTGCAAATTACACTGTTTGCAGAATTCTAAGCTCGGCAAACAAGTGTTTTTGATTGTGGTGACTAAGGACAAGTTCAATTTGTACTATATGCAGAGATATTTGCTCGGCATTTAGTTGAATTTGTTTCTTCAACCAAGTGACTTGCTGAATTGAACTGTTTGCAGAGATATTTGCTCGGCATTCAGTTGTTTTTGAGTTCTTAGTTCACTTACACTATTTGCAGAGCATTAAGCTCGGCATTTAGTTGTTTTTGTATACTCGTGTCACTTACACTATTTGCAGAGCAATAAGCTCGGCATTTAGTTGTTTTTGTGTTCTTGTGTCACTTGCACCATTTGCAGAGCATTTAGCTCGGCATTTAGTTGTTTTTAAGAATCTCAAATCAAAATTTTTCAAGAAAATTTCTCAAAACCATTTTTCATCGATATTCTTCGACTGGGAAGGAAAATCAAAATTTTGAAAATTTTCAAAATTCTCACTTGTTCTATTTGCAGAGGTTTAAGCTCTGCATTTAGTTGAATTTGAAAATTTCTCAAATTTTTCAAAGACTTTGAATTGATTGTAATGGCCTCAAGGGAAGCTTTGGCTCTTGGTTCTGAAGGAAGACCACCTGTCTTGTTCAGAGGATCTTATCCTCAATGGAAGAAGAGATTTTTGAACTGGATAGACAGGCAAAAGAATGGAAAACTGCTCAGAAAATCATACAAAGAAGGTCCTGAAATCCCTAAGAACCCAATAAATGGAGAATTGTTACCAGAAGAGAGCTGGAACACTGAACAGAAAAGCAGAGTTGAGGCTGATCAGAGTGCAATTGCCTTTCTTTATCAAGCACTTCCAGATGACATATATTGCAATGTTGATTCCTACGAAACAGGAAAGGACATATGGGATGAAGTGGAAAAACAAATGGAAGGATCTGATGTATCCAACACTATCAGGTTGTCAACTGTTTTGAATATGTATGAAACATTCAAACAACAGAAGGGTGAACCACTGAATGAAGTGTACATCAGATTCTGCAATGTCATCAACGAGCTGAGAAAGAATGATGTAAAGAGAACCAATATGGAACTCAACATCAAATTCATCAAGAATTTGGAAGAAGAATGGCAAATGTATGGAACACAACTCAACCAACAGTCAGATTTTGCAAACCTCACCATTCACACACTGTTTGAGAAACTACAACTGAATGTGGAAGATGTGAAGAGGATTCAGAAGAAGAAAGAAGAGAGTGTTCAGCCAGATCCATTGGCTTTGGTTGTTGAAAAGAAGAGTTCAAGAATGTCAAGACACAGCTTTATAGAAGATCAAACTGATTCTGATTCAAGTGAGATGAGTGATTCTGATCTGGATGAAAAACAGAAACAGATGTACAAAGAACTCGCTTATTTCACCAAGGCTTTCAAGAAGAAATTCTTCAAGAAGAAATTCTTCAAGAAGAAACCAACAAACAATCAACTTAGGACATTCTTCAAAGCAAATTCCTAAGAATGCAAATACTCCTTCAAGAAGAAATTCTTCAAGAAGAAATTCTTCAAGAAGAAATTCTTCAAGAAGAAATTCTTCAAGAAGAAATTCTTCAAGAAGAAATTCTTCAAGAAGAAATTCTTCAAGAAGAAATTCTTCAAGAAGAAATTCTTCAAGAAGAAATTCTTCAAGAAGAAATTCTTCAAGAAGAAATTCTTCAAGAAGAAATTCTTCAAGAAGAAATTCTTCAAGAAGAAATTCTTCAAGAAGAAATTCTTCAAGAAGAAATTCTTCAAGAAGAAATTCTTCAAGAAGAAATTCTTCAAGAAGAAATTCTTCAAGAAGAAATTCTTCAAGAAGAAATTCTTCAAGAAGAATTCTTGGATGAAAGGCAAAAGAAATGTACAAGGAACTTGCTTATTTCACAAAGGCTTTCAAGAAGAAATTCTTCAAGAAGAAACCAACAAACAATCAACTTAGGACATCATCAGTGTCTTCTTATGCTAGAAATGCGGATGCTCCTAAGTATGATCAGAAGAAAGTTTTTGCTGGTGGTGAGAAGAAGTTTGAGAATCCGAAAAAGTTTGAGAAGAAAGTCATGGATAAGAGATCTGATGACAGAAAGTGTTATAACTGTGGCATGACTGGACACTTTGCAATTAATTGCACCAAACCTCGACAGAAGAACTCTGACTATTACAAGTACAAACTGTTGCTGGCAAGACAAGAGGAAAGCGGGATTGCTCTTCTGGCTGAGGATGACAAGTGGTTACATCTTTCCGATGAAGAGACAGACGAGCTTGCAGCAAACGTGTGCTTCATGACAAAAATCAAAAAGTCAAAGGAGTTGGAGGAGGATGATGACAGCTCTTCTGAAGTTGAGGATGAGGTAATTTCTTTTCCCAAATCTGTACTTAAGCATTACATGGACATGTCTGAAACTGCAAGAAAAAACTGCAGGGAGTTGAGCAAAAAGAATTTGTCATTAAAGAAAGACTTGGAAGACAAAGAAAAAGATTTTCAAATTAAAATTGCTTCACTTCAAAAAGATGTTGAAAATTTGAAATCTGAAAAATCTGCAGTCTCTTTTACTCAAAACTCCAAACTACATATTGAGAAACAAGAACTTGAGACCAAAGTTCTTGAACTGAGTAAGACTGTCCGACAACTTCAAGTGGAAAAGACCAATGAGATGTTTCGAGCAAATGCATTAGCTGAGGACATTCAGTCTTTGAATGTGAAATTGACAGAATCAATCCCTGATGTGACTGAATTTGAAAACAAAATTTCTGATCTAAAATATGAATGTTGTATCAAAGATTCTCTTAAACAAAAACTTGATAAAGAAAATGATGAACTGAAAACTGAAATCAAGTCTTATCAAGAAAAGTTGTATAAGATCAATCGTTCATATCAACAAATCTTTCTGAATAGGCCAAGAAATTCGAAAAATTTATTCAATTCAGGGATAGGTTATGTCAATCCAAATAATTTGCTCGAAGCACAACAAGAAGTCCCACCATTATATAATGAATCTTATTTGAGATGTGGGCTGACAGACCAATTTGTTAGACCGACTGATAGTGATTATGAGGCTGAGGATTTTCTAGACAAGTGTCCAAAAGTCTATTTTAACTATGAGTTAATGGATGAGTCATATGATTTCTTCGCTAACTCTACACAAAAGTCAATCAAAGAAAATCATGAGGCAGTCATACCTGAAATTCTTGAGTGTTTTGCTCCAAACCCTTTGGAAAACTCTATTCCTATTCCAAGACCTGAGAATTTGAGACCTTATGTTCCACAAATTGTCTTGGAAAAGGTAATAGAGGATTTGCAAAAGTCACTTGATGAAAAGCAATCTTTGATAGAAAATCTACAATCTCAAAATCACTATGTCAAAGACCTACCCAAGAATCATGAAAATGATTGTGACCACCCCGATTGTCCTATTTGTGAAGTGATGGCCACTCCAATTCCACCAACCAAATCTGTGAGAAATAATGAGAAAACTCTCACAAAATGCATGTTCTGAAAGTCAAGTTCACCAAATCATGAATACATCTGTGCAAATTGAGAGTCATGTTGTGCATGTTTCTGTGCAAACTGAAGGTGATTTAGATGATGTTCATGATGTTGATGATTGTTTTTTCCCAATCACTTCTGAAATTGAGACCTTTACCAAGTTTTCGGAAGGAACTCTGTCGTACTTGAATGACATTGATGCTTTCAAACAAAAGTTTGAAAAAGAAAGAGAACAGAGATTAAATGTGCTAAAGGAACTCAATGATTTAAAAGTTGAATTCGAATTTCAGAAAATAGCACTTCAATTTCACAAAGAAAAAGAAAAAGCATCAATTCCGTTCAAGGAAAGTTCATGTCCGATAAAGAAATGTGAACTGAGTGTGAAGTTGGAAACTGATGAAATGTCAACATTTTTAGAAGATAATCATGAGTTTGAACCCGAATTTGAAAAACTGTTTGTCAAAAAGGAGGAAAAACTTGATTTAAATCTAAAGAAGATTTCAAAGTCACACTCATCACATTCTTCATCTGATAAGTCTCAAAGACCAAAGACCAACCCATTACCCAAGACTGTTTCTAAACTAAAGTCCAACCAATTACCAAAGACCATTCCACAATCAAAGACCAGTCCATTACCAAAGACTGTTTCAAAACCCAAGACCACCCAATCACCAAAGACTATCTCAAGTCCAAAACCAAACAAAAGTCCAAATGTCTCAAAGAAATCAAAGATTTCTAGGCAAACACAAACACAGATGTACAAGGTCAAATCTGAACCCAAGGCACAAAAAGAAGTCAAACCAAACAGTGGTCCGAAGACTGTTAAGAAAGAAACTTTCTCGTTAGGTAACAAACAATCTAAGCAGGTTAAGTATTCTAGTTTCCCTAGGTACTCTCAGAAGAATCCTACATGCACTTTTCATAGGGTTAGAGATACTGTTACAGGCATAACTAAATACAAAGACCAGTATGGATGGTTGTCACCTAATAACATTAAGAAAGTGAATAAGACCATAGAACCCATCAAGAAGAAACCTGTTAAGAACAAAGTTGACAAAGTGATTGCTAACTCAAAACATGTTCGTGTTTCAGGTGACGTGTGCTTAGCTAGTAGCAGTAAATGGATCCCTAAGGATAGATTTTTGAATGCTTCTAGTAAAGTTCAGCTTGATGGAAAACCTGTAAAAGTCAAACAAGTGTGGATTGTCCGTAGATCAACTTCATTAGATAATGTTTCTACATCTAGGACTAGTCCTGCTTGTATCAAAACATGAGTTTAACATTTTACATTTTGTTTGTGTGTATGTCGTATCTGTATTTTGAACATTTGTGCGTGCTTGTTTGTCATTTGAATAAATTGTTTATTTGTGTGTTATTTTGCTTAATTTTTTTTATTATTATGTGTACTTGCATGTTATCCACCTAACCTGCAAGGACCCAATCTACATGGGTACCTAAACCATATTCCCTGTCCTTGCAGGAATTTCTAATTTGTGTTTGGTATGTCGACTCGGGATGTTCTCGACATATGACTGGAACCAAATCAATTCTTTCGAACTTTGTTGAAAAGTTTATGGGAACAGTCAGATTCGGAAACGATCATATCGCTCCTATTCTTGGTTATGGAGACATTGTCAAAAATGGAGTCACTATAAAGAGAGTTTCCTACGTTGAAGGACTTGGACACAATCTCTTTAGTGTTGGTCAATTTTGTGACAATGATCTTCAAGTTTTATTTAGGAGATATGAATGCAAAGTGCAGACTGAAGATGGTGTGGATATTCTGACTGGAACAAGAGACAATAATCTGTTCACAATTGATCTCAACAACATCCCTTCCAATTCTTCAGATATTTGCCTTCTTTCGAAAGCAACTGCACAAAACTCTTGGTTATGGCATCGCCGTCTTTCTCATCTTAACTTTCAAACGATTAATACACTCGTGGATAAAACAACTTGTTGAAGGTCTTCCAGACTACAAGTATGAAAGTGAACATGTTTGTCCAGCTTGTGCAATTGGAAAGATGAAGAAAGCTTCACACAAACCAAAGAAGCATATGAGTACTGAAGGTCCTTTGCACCTTATACATATGGATTTGTGTGGACCAATGAAGGTTCAAAGTATCCATGGAAAGCGATACATTCTAGTGATAGTAGATGATTATTCTCGTTATACTTGGGTATTCTTTCTTCATGCAAAGAGTGACACTCCGCAAGTGATTATTGACTTCATCAAGAAGACCCAAGTCAATCTCAAATCATCTGTTAGAATTGTTCGCTCAGACAATGGAACTGAATTCAAGAATTCAACAATTGATTCTTTTTTCAAATCCATGGGTATTTCACACCAATTTTCCGCTGTCAGAACACCTCAACAGAATGGAGTAGTTGAACGTAGAAATCGAACTCTTGTTGAAGCAGCTAGAACAATGCTTGCCTATTCGAAATTGCCACCGAATCTATGGGCTGAAGCTGTTGCTACTGCTTGTTTTACACAAAACAGATCAATCATAAACAAGAGGTTTGATAAAACTCCGTATGAGGTGATCAACAAAAGAAAGCCCAATGTGAACTTTTTACACATTTTTGGATGTGTATGTTATGTTCTCAATGATCGAGACAATCTGGGCAAATTTGAACCTAAAGGCGATGAGGCATATTTCATCGGTTATTCGAGAGAATCGATTGCATATCGTGTATATAACCGGAGAACCAAGAGAATAGACGAGAGTATGAATGTTCGATTTGATGAACTCTCAGGAATGGTTCTTGAACAACACAGTTCAAGACCCGAACTTCAATGTCCACAAGCTTCCGCACCTAAACCTACATCAAATGTCAAATCATTCACTACTCCAACACCACAAGATTTGGATATCTTATTCGAAGAATTTTTCAAAGTTTCCAAAGAAGTTCCTGAATCTGAAGTACATCTCGATGAACCATCAAGTTCAAATTCGAAAGAGATGGATCCCAATGAGTCTTCACCAACACATTCATCAGATGAAAGTTCAACATCTGATTCTCCTCCACCGACTGATAATTCAGTATTGCATTCTCCACCTCCTGTTATTTCTCAAGTGACAAATCCTTCAACCAATCCAGATGCTTATGATCAAGATCACTTTGTTGAACCAATTGCTACTTCACTTGAGCAATTGACTGAACAACATACTCCTGATTTTATTGATTCTGAAGAATCTGGTGATCCAATTGATCCAATCCCTCACACAACCAAATGGACTAGAGCTCATCCGATATCTCAAGTCATTGGTAATCCAACAACAGGAATTCAGACAAGATCTGCTTCCGCGAATGAATGTCTGTTTGTAAATTTTCTGAGCATTGTTGAACCAAAGACAGTGAATGAAGCTCTAAATTGTCCAGATTGGGTGAAAGCAATGCAGGAGGAACTGAATCAATTTGAACGCCTTGAGGTATGGAAATTGGTTCCCAATCCTTACAAGAACAAGGAGCCAATTAAGACCAAATGGATCTTCAAGAACAAAAAGGATGAAAATGGAGTTGTTGTACGCAACAAAGCACGCTTGGTTGCAAAGGGATATTGTCAACAAGATGGAATTGATTATGATGAGACATTCGCACCAGTTGCACGAATTGAGGCTATTCGGATGTTTCTTGCCTATGCTGCCTACAAGAACTTCACAGTCTACCAAATGGATGTCAAAACTGCCTTCTTAAATGGAATTCTCAAAGAAGAAGTGTACGTTGAACAACCAGAAGGTTTTGTGAGTTCCAAACATCCGAACTATGTTTACAGGTTAGATAAGGCTTTATATGGTCTGAAACAAGCGCCTCGTGCATGGTATGATGCTCTATCCTCTTATCTTGTGAAATCTGGCTTTAGCAAAGGTACGATTGACACTACCTTGTTTATCAAACGACAAGGGAGTGACATCATTCTAATCCAGATTTATGTTGAAGACATAATTTTTGACCCGCCCATTTCCCTTTTAAACTTCAAATCCGGGTTGCGGGTCCGGGTATGACC
>JAXHQA010000446.1:0-38880 GCA_034093135.1 Erigeron breviscapus
TGGGTCCCATATCTACCATCCCTAATCACCCACCCACCTTATGACCACCGCCGTCATTTCATCATATCATTTGGGTGTTCGAAGTAGCTCAGAATCGAATGAAGTCGAATCACCCATTCCCATCACACCGTTTTCTCCGAATTGTAGATTAGTAGGGTATTATGTGGTTTCCAAGTATAAACAACTATTGATATACTTTAATGTATTCAAAATCGTAAGTATATAGAAGATTTTTGAATTGGCGCGTTACAGAATTTAAACGGTGCGTGACAGTGTCTACCTCGATGTAGTTCAGAATCGAATGAAGTCGAATCACCCATTCCCATCACACCGTTTTCTCCGAATTGTAGATTAGTAGGGTATTATGTGGTTTCCAAGTATAAACAACTATTGATATACTTTAATGTATTCAAAATCGTAAGTATATAGAGAGATTTTTGAATTGGCGCGTTACATACTTTAAACGGTGCGTGACAGTGTCTACCTCGATGTAGTTCAGAATCGAATGAAGTCGAATCACCAATTCCCATCACACCGTTTTCTCCAAATTGTAGTTTAGTAGGGTATTATGTGGTTTCCAAGTATAAACAACTATTGATATACTTTTATGTATTCAAAATCGTAAGTATATAGAGAGATTTTTTAACTGGCGCGTTACATACTTTAAATGGTGTGTGGCAGTGTGTACCTCGTAATCTATACGATTTCGTGCAAATTTAGGAATCTTTGTAGGATTTAAAAAGTTTTTGGGTCCCATATCTACCATCCCTAATCACCCACCCACCTTATGACCACCGCCGTCATTTCATCATATCATTTGGGTGTTCGTGTAACATTCATGATTTTTACCGTTTGACTGTGCATGTAATTTGATTAACTATTTTAATAAACGAAAACCTTGGACATAATTGTGTACATTTATCAGTAAATTGGCCAATTATAATGTCATAATTGGATTACTAGAATTAAGCCCATGTTGCAAGACCATAATATTGGCCCATATGTGATAAGGAAAATATATTAGACGAAAATTGAGTAACTGCGTTAACAGGAAGAAACGTATATGAGAAGCCTTAAGTATAATGTACGGTTTAAACAGTGTCGGTGGCACAGTGTCGGTGATTAACTAATAATTCCATTAATGGGACAAAGACCGACATACTTTATGGAAAGTAGGAATACTCGTGAAATTGTCACAAACTATATTTGGTTTATTAGTGGAATAATGTTGTTAATAGACATCCGACAAAACTTTCATAAAAAGTTATAAACCCGTGATTTATTTTAGTTGTTTAGTAATCATGGACCCGGTCAAGTAGCGGATATATATATATCCATACTACCTCACTTATTGATTTACCTACCGTGACTCCATTACTTCTTTCTATTATTCCTTTCTTTCTTTCCTTGAGATTACAGAGAACCCAAACCTTCCCCTTTCCCCCAAATCATTCTTTTCTCTTAATCTTCTTCTTAACTTCGAAATTAATCACCAAATTGTTAGGAGAATCAACTAGTAATTGATATAACAATAACAATTATCATCAAGAATTCAAGATTTTCATGGTTTAAAGAGTTCATTTCATTCTTTTGGCTTAAATTCGGATTTATGCATCAAGACACTTTTGGTAAGTAAATTCAATCTTTAAACACTTGTTTCATGTAGTTACATGTCTTGGATAACTAGATGATTACATATTTTTAGTTAGTTTTAGTGTTCTTGAATTCAAAATGGGTCAAATGGATTTTGATTGTGAAATTGATGTTAAGGGATGGAAAATTGGAAGTGGGTTTATGTTATTTGAGTTTGTTTATGTATAAATGTGTGGATTCAAGCTTAAAATCGAGTCCTAGATCATCCATGGTCGATTATGGGGTCAAAAATGAGGTTTTGGGTTGTTTTGGATCGTTTTTGGCTAAGTTTTTGCAGCAGAATTGGCTGACTGCGGCGCAGTGGGAGGTGCCAGACCCCACTGCGGCGCAGTGGGAGGTGCCAGACCCCACTGCGGCGCAGTGGGAGGTGCCAGACCCCACTGCGGCGCAGTGGGAGGTGCCAGACCCCACTGCGGCGCAGTGGGAGGTGCCAGACCCCACTGCGGCGCAGTGGGAGGTGCCAGACCCCACTGCGGCGCAGTGGGAGGTGCCAGACCCCACTGCGGCGCAGTGGGAGGTGCCAGACCCCACTGCGGCGCAGTGGGAGGTGCCAGACCCCACTGCGGCGCAGTGGGAGGTGCCAGACCCCACTGCGGCGCAGTGGGAGGTGCCAGACCCCACTGCGGCGCAGTGGGAGGTGCCAGACCCCACTGCGGCGCAGTGGGAGGTGCCAGACCCCACTGCGGCGCAGTGGGAGGTGCCAGACCCCACTGCGGCGCAGTGGGAGGTGCCAGACCCCACTGCGGCGCAGTGGGAGGTGCCAGACCCCACTGCGGCGCAGTGGGAGGTGCCAGACCCCACTGCGGCGCAGTGGGAGGTGCCAGACCCCACTGCGGCGCAGTGGGAGGTGCCAGACCCCACTGCGGCGCAGTGGGAGGTGCCAGACCCCACTGCGGCGCAGTGGGAGGTGCCAGACCCACTGCGGCGCAGTGGGAGGTGCCAGACCCCACTGCGGCGCAGTGAAAAGCTACGGAAACTAGTGACTCTTTGTCAACTTCAAACGCTTATAACTTTTGAACCGTAAGTCCGTTTTTGACGATTCCAGTGGCCACGGAAGCGTAATTGAGTCTAGTTTCTAATGGTGTATGCCTCTGATTCCAAAACATAGTTCTAATATTTCAGAAGTTTTGATAAAGCAACAGTGGTCAAGTTTCGACTAGTCATTATGAAACAAAATGTAAAGATTTCACTTCGGTTGGATCAAAGCCTTATAAAATGGACATAATAAAGCTTTTATAGTAAAATTAGGTCAATATTCATAGGACCTTACCTCTTGAGATGCTTTAGGATTAATGTGATACGTGTATGATAGGTTTCGGATATCGTGGACATCGGTTTTACTTCCTTTCGACTTGGAATCTTAATTGCTCATATCAGGTGAGTTTCGTAAACCCTCCCTACTCTAATTGAGATTCGGGCTGAAAAGTGTACATATACGTGTTTGTTAAACGTGCTTGTTGAATGTTGTTAATCGTTATATGGAATCGTATTTGTAGAACGTACTTGTTAAACGTTGTTAATCGTATATGAAATCGTTGTTGTTAAACGTTGTATTGTATGAAACGTAAACGTTGTGATCATGCCTTTGAAATATATGTAAGTCATGCCGTTATACATGCTGTTGAAAGACACATAAGTCATGTTGTTATACATGCCGTTGAAAGACACATAAGTCATGTTATCGTTATACATGCTGTTGAAAGACACATAAGTCATGTTGTTGTACACGCCTTTGAAAGACATGTAAGTCGTGCTGAAACGTGTTGAATCGTGATATGTATTGATGTTATACTAACGTATACCCTCTCAGGGCTTTCTTGATATGATTAGATATTCTAATCCTCGTATATCGTTAACGGTTGTATTTCCCGATACGTTTATTCCTTGTTATATGTCCCTACGAACTCACCAACTTTATGTTGACGCTCTTTAGTACACTTTTCAGGTAATCAAGTTAATCAGAGGAAAAATGGATGATTGCATTGCTTGCTTGTTAGAATTGGACTAGCTTTGGACTTCTGGATCCGTGATCCTTATTCTCCCTTTAATGGGTTACTTTTAGGATCAACTATTATTGATTTGAACTTCCTTTTATTATTGATTGAACGTGTATTTGATGAATGTTGATGAATGTATACGTTTGTACGAGTTTATGGATCGTTTCGATCTTATGTTTTCATATAGTTGACTCTACATAATTCCCATGTTGTGATGTGCTATTTCTAAGTGATACCCCATGATTCCGCCATGTTGGGGTGTTACAGAATGGTATCAGAGCCGTGGTTGTAGAGAACTAGGAGGATTTACCTAGTCTATAGCCATCGCACCCACATTTCATATTAGCATGCATGATAGGGAACTTTGTGTGCAACGTGAACTGTATGATGCATAAAAATGTTTTAAACGGAGTTCGTAGGTTACTTATGATTTGATGACTTGATTGTTATGTGACAACTTGATGGACGTATATGATAGTGTCGGGATACACCGTGAATTGTGGAATTATTGTGATAAATGTTGATGTGTGTGGAATCTTGGATGCATTTATTATTTGTCCCCCAGCAAAATGAAATGATGGCATTAATGGAGTATAACATTCGATAACCCTAGAGGCGCCTGATCAACAAATCTATGGTTATCCTATGTTATATAAAGTTAATGATCTCATGGATTGCGCCTCGTGGATAAAGTATAGTAGCTAACCCGGTATGTTTAATGAGTGTTGGTTAGGTGGAGGGTTAGCCGATGGTACACCCTGTATACAAACACTTTTAATGTGTCGAATGTTGAAGTTAAAATTCGGACTATGCTTTACCCACCTTGTTATGACTTGACCCTTTTATTTATATAGTGTTGAATGTTTTCGTGATTGTATTGTTGATTGTAAATTGTACGATTGCTGAAGCCTTAGATTATTGCCATGATAATATCCCTGTAGAGATAACTATATTCATGCAATGATTTATAAGGACTTGATGTGGAAATTGTGTATTACTTGAAGGTCAATTTTGATATTCAAGTGTGAATTGTGTGGACTTGAATTTTATGTTAATAGAAATGGTAGTACAGGCATAGAGTATTTTGAACGGATTGGTAATGCAATGGGCTGGCCAATGGTATGCCTTATATTATAAGCATTACCGGATGGCCCATGTCTAAGCTATATTACTTATAATTGTCTACAATTATCAGTCATTGTTGGAATAACAGTATGAGAATAAGATCTAGAATACATGCTTATTAAGGTCTTAGATACTTATAATCTATAATTGTAGACCAATGATTTATTATGAACTATAGACTAAGTTCAAACTTATAGTTACGATTGACTGATAGAATGAGCTAAAATACATGCTTATTAAGGTCTTAGATACTTATAATCTATAATTGTAGACCAATGATTTATTATGAACTATAGACTAAGTTCAAACTTATAGTTACGATTGACTGATAGAATGAGCTAAGATTTTTGGAGACTATAATGTTCAATTAAAGTGAGATACTATGAAATATTAGATGATTTAGTGTGTTAAGAGGCATTTTTACGAACATGAAGTTTGAGTTGGTAATTTAACGAATGTGTTCAAGAAATGACTAGAATAAGAGCAAACACGATGGTCGTAGAAGATTATGAACTTAAACAAAAGTAGAAATTTTATTTAATCGAACATAGCAAGCCACTATTACAAACATTAATAATACATACGCTCTCGACTGGAACATATACTGGACTAAGTGGCTCGGTGTGGCTTGGCTAACTCTTGCTCAATCTGCCTTAAGAAGTTGGTATTACTGGGATCCTTGGAACAAATCTTCCAAATGTTTGTTAAGAAATGAGTAGAAGCCTTATCGATCTCGCTTAAACGAAAGAACTTCTCATCCCCATCCTCTGAAGTGTAGAAGATCCCAGCAGGCCTACTTAAGACCCTTCCTTCCACAAACACTATGCCCTTTGGAAGCTGGAGATTTAACAAGGCATCATCGTCAGCTGGTGGGAGCATATCGGGAGCGGATGATGAGGCGCCAACAGTTCTTAGTCTTTTCACGGGTCTTTGAGAAAGTAGAGGAGTGCTACTTTCGTCACCTCTACGTGTAGTGATATCTTCTTCTCCCATAGTTTTCTGTAGATACTCCCTTAGACTTGCTTCACCTTTAGCCATTTTGGCATACCACTCAGCTTCTCTTTGTCTAGCAAGTTCCAATATGTTGACGTGTTGATTTGCTGGTGTTTGCACCTCAGAACCTGTTTCTCCTGCTTCTGCAAGCAGTAGTTCCTTAGCTAACTTCAGAGAAGCCTCTTCCTCCATCGCTTGTATTTTCTGACGTTCTATAATCTCTTTGAGGATCACGTCTTGAAAACCACCCTGAAGTGCTTCGAAATTTTCCGGATGTGAAACAAGACTAGATGGCGACATAGGTCTTTTTCCTTTGGATACAGTTGGGTCAACTGTTATTTCCACTTCTTCAGATTGTGAGAAATCAGCAAGTTGATACAACAACCCTTTAATTTCTCTAATTTCTGCTTCAAGTTTTGTTTGTTTATCGATAGATTTTCTCAATAGTGCTCTATCGGCTGCTAGGAGAAAAGGTGCACTATTGTGTATTTGGTCGATTCGAGAAGTAAGAAACTTAAATGAGTTGGTTTGTTCAGTAGAAAGTGATACTATAATACTGTTAAGTTGATCAAATTGCTTCAACAAAAGCTCGATTGAACGTTCAAGTGCAATAAATGTGTGAGTAGCCATGGTTTAGTTGAGAAAGAACGATGGTTGATTTGGATGTGTGGAAATATAGTTTCACACAAAGAAAAATGTAAAAGAGAGAAGGAAATTTCAGAATGCCTATTATCTTTACAAATGCTTTTCTTATATAGAGAATATTGAAGCAGTCATTTCCACTAATGAGCATGAAGTCGATTATCAAGTTAAAAATGTTGCTAGAACTTTTAACTGGGGAATAGTTTGAGTAAGAACCGTGAGAGAATCGTCATGCATATGGAAAAATTGTTATAATTGAATAGATTATGAACTTAAACAAAAGTAGAAATTTTATTTAATCGAACATAGCAAGCCACTATTACAAACATTAATAATACATACGCTCTCGACTGGAACATATACTGGACTAAGTGGCTCGGTGTGGCTTGGCTAACTCTTGCTCAATCTGCCTTAAGAAGTTGGTATTACTGGGATCCTTGGAACAAATCTTCCAAATGTTTGTTAAGAAATGAGTAGAAGCCTTATCGATCTCGCTTAAACGAAAGAACTTCTCATCCCCATCCTCTGAAGTGTAGAAGATCCCAGCAGGCCTACTTAAGACCCTTCCTTCCACAAACACTATGCCCTTTGGAAGCTGGAGATTTAACAAGGCATCATCGTCAGCTGGTGGGAGCATATCGGGAGCGGATGATGAGGCGCCAACAGTTCTTAGTCTTTTCACGGGTCTTTGAGAAAGTAGAGGAGTGCTACTTTCGTCGCCTCTATGTGTAGTGTCTTCTTCTCCCATAGTTTTCTGTAGATACTCCCTTAGACTTGCTTCACCTTTAGCCATTTTGGCATACCACTCAGCTTCTCTTTGTCTAGCAAGTTCCAATATGTTGACGTGTTGATTTGCTGGTGTTTGCACCTCAGAACCTGTTTCTCCTGCTTCTGCAAGCAGTAGTTCCTTAGCTAACTTCAGAGAAGCCTCTTCCTCCATCGCTTGTATTTTCTGACGTTCTATAATCTCTTTGAGGATCACGTCTTGAAAACCACCCTGAAGTGCTTCGAAATTTTCCGGATGTGAAACAAGACTAGATGGCGACATAGGTCTTTTTCCTTTGGATACAGTTGGGTCAACTGTTATTCCCACTTCTTCAGATTGTGAGAAATCAGCAAGTTGATACAACAACCCTTTAATTTCTCTAATTTCTGCTTCAAGTTTTGTTTGTTTATCGATAGATTTTCTCAATAGTGCTCTATCGGCTGCTAGGAGAAAAGGTGCACTATTGTGTATTTGGTCGATTCGAGAAGTAAGAAACTTAAATGAGTTGGTTTGTTCAGTAGAAAGTGATACTATAATACTGTTAAGTTGATCAAATTGCTTCAACAAAAGCTCGATTGAACGTTCAAGTGCAATAAATGTGTGAGTGGCCATGGTTTAGTTGAGAAAGAACGATGGTTGATTTGGATGTGTGGAAATATAGTTTCACACAAAGAAAAATGTAAAGGAGAGAAGGAAATTTCAGAATGCCTATTATCTTTACAAATGCTTTTCTTATATAGAGAATGAAAGACGAAGTGTGACCTTGGAAAACGGACAGGTGTCCATAAAATTTCAGTAATCTATAATCATTGCTACGGTAATTAGTAATTACCGAATTATATATTTTTTTCTAAACTTTATCATCCCTTTAACCAAGGTTGAAAAGAGCTGAACAGTTTACTCAAAAGCGTATACTATGTTGAGAAAATCCTCAACTTAATTAATAGCTTAATGAATAGACCGTCTTCCACACATCACTATTTTTCTTCACTGCTTCTTTTTCAAGAACCATATCAATTGCTAATTCATCTTTTTGAACCCTAGATGAATTTTTGATCCAAACTATTGTTTCAGGAGTGATCTAGGTAATATTTGTTTCTTTGACCCGTGGATCGCCTTTAATGATTGAATTTAAGAAAATGAGACAAATGTTATCAACAAAAATATGTCGACTTTTCCAACTGGATAACAGTAGTGTCTTGGTAAAAGAACTTCAAATTTGAAAATAAGAATTATTTGAAAGGCTAAAATTATGATGGGCGATCAACGATTAAAATAGACAAATGAACTTGGTATAAAAATCTATCAAGACAAATATGGGAAATTCTTTTAACTGGGGAATTTCCCTAATCGACAACAATCCCCAAAAGAGATCGAAGAAAGTTGTATTTCATTATTCGTACAATACAAGTGAAACTTGTTACATTATTTAAGCAGAAATACAACAATTAGGGATACAACATATTTAAAAACCATACAAAGAAACCCAGGTGGTGATAAACAGTAAGGGAACCACGCCAAGAACGAACGCTACTAACCACGGATAAGCCTCATCCAATGGAAGATGAGCCACAGTAATTAACCACCCTATGATAATAATGTAAATCATGATTAGAAACGGATTCAACATTTTTGATACAAGGTTTCGGGTTTTGCTTAGATTCTGAAGAAAGGAAAATGTTAAATTGATATGGCATGGAGAAAAGTATGCTAAGGTATTATTATATAGTCTAAAAAGGAGCCGTTTCTAACGGTCAATATAAGATAAAGATAATTTGAATTTTGTATATATATATATATATATATATATATATATATATATATATATATATATATATATATATATATATATATATATATATATATATATATATATATATATATATATATATATATATATATATATATATATATATATATATATATATATATATATATATATATATATATATATATATATATATATATATATATATATATATATATATATATATATATATATATATATATATATATATATATATATATATATATATATATATATATATATATATATATATATATATATATATATATATATATATATATATATATATATATATATATATATATATATATATATATATATATATATATATATATATATATATATATATATATATATATATATATATATATATATATATATATATATATATATATATATATATATATATATATATATATATATATATATATATATATATATATATATATATATATATATATATATATATATATATATATATATATATATATATATATATATATATATATATATATATATATATATATATATATATATATATATATATATATATATATATATATATATATATATATATATATATATATATATATATATATATATATATATATATATATATATATATATATATATATATATATATATATATATATATATATATATATATATATATATATATATATATATATATATATATATATATATATATATATATATATATATATATATATATATATATATATATATATATATATATATATATATATATATATATATATATATATATATATATATATATATATATATATATATATATATATATATATATATATATATATATATATATATATATATATATATATATATATATATATATATATATATATATATATATATATATATATATATATATATATATATATATATATATATATATATATATATATATATATATATATATATATATATATATATATATATATATATATATATATATATATATATATATATATATATATATATATATATATATATATATATATATATATATATATATATATATATATATATATATATATATATATATATATATATATATATATATATATATATATATATATATATATATATATATATATATATATATATATATATATATATATATATATATATATATATATATATATATATATATATATATATATATATATATATATATATATATATATATATATATATATATATATATATATATATATATATATATATATATATATATATATATATATATATATATATATATATATATATATATATATATATATATATATATATATATATATATATATATATATATATATATATATATATATATATATATATATATATATATATATATATATATATATATATATATATATATATATATATATATATATATATATATATATATATATATATATATATATATATATATATATATATATATATATATATATATATATATATATATATATATATATATATATATATATATATATATATATATATATATATATATATATATATATATATATATATATATATATATATATATATATATATATATATATATATATATATATATATATATATATATATATATGTAATTTGATTAACTACTTTAATAAATGAAAATTTTGGGCCTAATTGTGTTTATTTATCTGTAAATTGGGCCAATTATAATGTCATAATTGGATTTCTAGAATTAAGCCCATGTTGCAAGACCATGATATTGGCCCATATGTGATAAGGAAAATATATTATAGACGATAATTGAGTAACTGTGTAACAGGGAAAACGTATGTACAAAACCTTAAGTATAATATACGGTTTAAACAGTGTCGGTGGAACAGTGTCGGTGGCACAGTGTCGGTGGCTAGATGACGGTGGACAAAGTGTCGATGGAACAGTGTCGGTGAAACAGTGTCGGTGGCTAGATGATAATTCTATTAATAGGACAAGTATATACGAAACCTTAAGTATAATGTACGGTTACAACAGTGTCGGTGGAACAGTGTCGGTGAAACAGTGTCGGTGGAACAGTGTCGGTGGAACAGTGTCGGTGGAACATGTATATACGGTTCCGAACAGTTTCGGTGGAACAGTGTCGGTGGAACAGTGTCGGTGAAACAGTGTCGGTGGAACAGTGTCGGTGGCACAGTGTCGGTGGAACAGTGTCGGTGAAACAGTGTCGGTGGAACAGTGTCGGTGGCACAGTGTCGGTGGCACATTCGGTGGAACAGTGTCGGTGGAACAGTGTCGGTGAAACAGTGTCGGTGGAACAGTGTCGGTGGCACAGTGTCGGTGAACAGTGTCGGTGGAACAGTGTCGGTGGCACAGTGTCGGTGGCCAGGGTCGGTGGAACAGTGTCGGTGGCACAGTGTCGGTGGCTATCTAATAATTCCATTAATGGGACAAAGAACATACTTTATGGAAAGTAGGAATACGGTGGAACAGTGTCGGTGGAACAGTGTCGGTGGAACTATGCTAACAGGAAGAAACGTATATGAGAAGCCTTAAGTATAATGAACGGTTCCAACAGTGTCGGTGGAACAGTGACGGTGAAACAGTGTCGGTGGAACAGTGTCGGTAGAACAGTGACGGTGAAACAGTGTCGGTGGAACAGTGTCGGTGAAACAGTGTCGGTGGAACAGTGTCGGTGGCAAGATGTCGTGGAACATTCGGTGGAACAGTGTCGGTGGAACAGTGTCGGTGAAACAGTGTCGGTGGAACAGTGTCGGTGGCACAGTGTCGGTGGCACAGTGTCGGTGGAACAGTGTCGGTGGCACAGTGTCGGTGGAACATTCGGTGGAACAGTGTCGGTGGAACAGTGTCGGTGAAACAGTGTCGGTGGAACAGTGTCGGTGGCAAGATGATAATTCGGTGGAACTAGATGATAATTCCAATAACGGGACAAAGGCCGTAACTTTAGTGTCGGTGAAACAGTGTCGGTGGAACAGTGTCGGTGGACTAGATGTACGGTTCCAACAGTGTCGATGGAACAGTGTCGGTGGAACAGTGTCGCTGGAACAGTGTCGGTGAACAGTGTCGGTGGACAGTGTCGGTGGAACAGTGTCGGTGAAACAGTGTCGGTGGAACAGTGTCGGTGGAACAGTGTATATACGGCGAACAGTTCGGTGGAACAGTGTCGGTGGAACAGTGTCGGTGAAACAGTGTCGGTGGAACAGTGTCGGTGGCAAGTGTCGGTGAACAGTGTCGGTGGAACAGTGTCGGTGGCACAGTGTCGGTGGCACATGTCGGTGGAACATTCGGTGGAACAGTGTCGGTGGAACAGTGTCGGTGAAACAGTGTCGGTGGAACAGTGTCGGTGGCAAGATGTGTAACATTCGGTGGAACAGTGTCGGTGGAACAGTGTCGGTGAAACAGTGTCGGTGGAACAGTGTCGGTGGCAAGATGATAATTCCATTAATGGAACAAACGTAAACGTTGTGATCATGCCTTTGAAATATATGTAAGTCATGCCGTTATACATGCTGTTGAAAGACACATAAGTCATGTTGTTATACATGCCGTTGAAAGACACATAAGTCATGTTATCGTTATACATGCTGTTGAAAGACACATAAGTCATGTTGTTGTACACGCCTTTGAAAGACATGTAAGTCGTGCTGAAACGTGTTGAATCGTGATATGTATTGATGTTATACTAACGTATACCCTCTCAGGGCTTTCTTGATATGATTAGATATTCTAATCCTCGTATATCGTTAACGGTTGTATTTCCCGATACGTTTATTCCTTGTTATATGTCCCTACGAACTCACCAACTTTATGTTGACGCTCTTTAGTACACTTTTCAGGTAATCAAGTTAATCAGAGGAAAAATGGATGATTGCATTGCTTGCTTGTTAGAATTGGACTAGCTTTGGACTTCTGGATCCGTGATCCTTATTCTCCCTTTAATGGGTTACTTTTAGGATCAACTATTATTGATTTGAACTTCCTTTTATTATTGATTGAACGTGTATTTGATGAATGTTGATGAATGTATACGTTTGTACGAGTTTATGGATCGTTTCGATCTTATGTTTTCATATAGTTGACTCTACATAATTCCCATGTTGTGATGTGCTATTTCTAAGTGATACCCCATGATTCCGCCATGTTGGGGTGTTACAGTATCTGATTTTTAACGCTTAGCTGCCCCTTTGATTCTTCTTGCTTTCTTATAAACTCGCATACTACCCACATAATGCGGCGGAGGTGACAACGATGACGATTTAATGGTGGCGGTGACCGGTAGTGATAGTGATGATGGTGGCGACATCGTCGAATGATGGGATTATATAATCATCTCAATATATATTTTTTCAATATGAGAGGGGAGATGAAATAATCATCTCATTATCGATCTTTTCTTGTTTGCTCGTGGTGAGTTACAATCAGTTAAAGTAGTAATGCAAGGACTTGATGTCTTTAGTAAGGTATCTGGTTTAACTCCTAGCTTATCAAAGAGTACAACCTTCTTTTGTAATGTACCAGATCATGTTAAACAAGCTTATGAGCGCCAACTGCCAGTACGTTATCTTGGGGTTCCTCTTATTTCGTCACGGCTGTTACATAAGGATTGCAAAGTTCTTGTTGAAAGGATGGAAGCTAGAACTGATGACTGGAAGAACAAATCCCTTTATTTTGCGGGCAGGTTACAACTTGTAAAATCTGTGTTGTCTTCTATGCATATTTATTGGGCATCAATAGTAGTGTTATAAAAGATTTGGAGAAAAAGATGCGTGGTTTCTTATGGTGCTAAGGTCCTATGTCAAAAGGGAAAGCTAAAGTTTCATGGAAGGATTGTTGTCTTCCTAAATATGAAAGAGGCCTTGGTATTAAAAAAATTAGTGATGTTAATAAGGCTCTAATGACTTCACATATTTGGAGTATTATTAATAAGAGACAGTCAATTTGGGTTAATTGGATCTATTCAAACAAACTAAAAGGCCGGAATTTATGCGATGTCCCTTTACGGGCTGGGCGTGCATGGGGTTGGAGGAAAATTCTTCGTATGAGGGATACTATTCGACCTCATATTATACTTCAGATTGGGAGTGACACTTCTACATCAGCATGGTTTGATAACTGGGCGTCGATTGGACCTTTATGTAAGGGCTAATTGCACGGAAATGTAATTAACTATGCCAAAAAGTTATTGTGTGCATGAACTTACAGAACCTCTATTGTATGCATGAACCTGCTAAATGTCTATTGTATCATGAAACCGGGTAAAGACTTATGTGGGCCGGTTAAGTGTATGAAAATGTAATAAATTATGCCCAAAAAGTTATTGTGTGCATGAACTTACAAAACCTCTATTGTATGTAAGGAACTCGAATAAAAATACTAAAGAATTCACAAGTGTAACCGGCTAACTAAACATCCGGTCATTCGTGCATACTATATATATTTTTTTAAGTTCATGCACGCAATAAAGGTTCTATAAGTTCATGCACACAATAACTTTTTGGCCATAGTTTGTTACATTTCCATGCACTTAACCCTTTATGTAAATACATATCCAATAGAGAGATTGCCAAAGCTAGATTCAAAGTTGATACAAATGTGGCTGATTTAATTCGGAATGGTGTATGGACTTGGCCAACAACTTGACTTGATCTATTTCCTGTTCTTATTTCGGTTACTCCTCCTATTCTAAGACCGAATGTAAATGATTGAATATTGTGGAAAACAAGAGATGGGAAAGAAGTGGAATACTCAGCTAGGTTTACTTGGGACACTATTCGATTGCAGCACCAGCAAGTCCCATGGGTTGATATTGTCTGGTTTCCCCATTGCATCCCCAAGCATTCTTTTCATGTTTGGCTGATCATGAAGCAGAAATTAAAGACTCAAGATAAGCTCAAGCAATGATATATGAATGGCTCTACAAATTAAAACCTACTTTGTTGCACTATTTGTAAAAGAGGTCCTGATTTCCATAAGCATCTATTCTTTGAGTGTGATTATTCTTCGCATGTATGGAACTTGGTTAAACCTCTAGCTCTCATGGATCAGTTACCAAATAATTGGGAGGCTATTGTGAGTTACTTGTTACAGTTTGGTAACTCGCAGCTAGCTAGAGTCGTCATTGGAAAGCTTTTATTAGCTGCAACGTCTTACTTTATTTGGCAAGAGCGGAATAATAGGTTATACTCTCCTCAAGAACGACCTGTTAATGTGCTATGTGATATTATTGTCTCTACGGTTCGTTTGAAGCTTGTTACAATGAAGTGTAAACGGAAAACAAAAGATTTGAGCATTTTAGATGGATGGAAGCTACCGAAGGTGTAGCACTCGGGTCGCATTAGAGGATCTACTACAACTATGTTCTTATTAAGAATTTTACTTGTAATCTAGTTTGTGTAGTTAGATCGTGTTGGGTTCTGTTTACTTGTATGCTTTTGCTTTCATATACATACGGGTATGTTTTATGTATAAATTAGTAGGGTACTCTGCCTTACTAGTTGTATATTGTATTGTTTTTGGGTGATAATAAAAGCTTACCGGGGTTTTAATTATCCATTACCAAAAAAAAGGGGAGATGAAATGATGAGAAAAAAAAAAAAAAAAAAAAAAAAAAAAAAAAAAAAAAAAAAAAAAAAAAAAAAAAAAAAAAAAAAAAAAAAAAAAAAAAAAAAAAAAAAAAAAAAAAAAAAAAAAAAAAAAAAAAAAAAAAAAAAAAAAAAAAAAAAAAAAAAAAAAAAAAAAAAAAAAAAAAAAAAAAAAAAAAAAAAAAAAAAAAAAAAAAAAAAAAAAAAAAAAAAAAAAAAAAAAAAAAAAAAAAAAAAAAAAAAAAAAAAAAAAAAAAAAAAAAAAAAAAAAAAAAAAAAAAAAAAAAAAAAAAAAAAAAAAAAAAAAAAAAAAAAAAAAAAAAAAAAAAAAAAAAAAAAAAAAAAAAAAAAAAAAAAAAAAAAAAAAAAAAAAAAAAAAAAAAAAAAAAAAAAAAAAAAAAAAAAAAAAAAAAAAAAAAAAAAAAAAAAAAAAAAAAAAAAAAAAAAAAAAAAAAAAAAAAAAAAAAAAAAAAAAAAAAAAAAAAAAAAAAAAAAAAAAAAAAAAAAAAAAAAAAAAAAAAAAAAAAAAAAAAAAAAAAAAAAAAAAAAAAAAAAAAAAAAAAAAAAAAAAAAAAAAAAAAAAAAAAAAAAAAAAAAAAAAAAAAAAAAAAAAAAAAAAAAAAAAAAAAAAAAAAAAAAAAAAAAAAAAAAAAAAAAAAAAAAAAAAAAAAAAAAAAAAAAAAAAAAAAAAAAAAAAAAAAAAAAAAAAAAAAAAAAAAAAAAAAAAAAAAAAAAAAAAAAAAAAAAAAAAAAAAAAAAAAAAAAAAAAAAAAAAAAAAAAAAAAAAAAAAAAAAAAAAAAAAAAAAAAAAAAAAAAAAAAAAAAAAAAAAAAAAAAAAAAAAAAAAAAAAAAAAAAAAAAAAAAAAAAAAAAAAAAAAAAAAAAAAAAAAAAAAAAAAAAAAAAAAAAAAAAAAAAAAAAAAAAAAAAAAAAAAAAAAAAAAAAAAAAAAAAAAAAAAAAAAAAAAAAAAAAAAAAAAAAAAAAAAAAAAAAAAAAAAAAAAAAAAAAAAAAAAAAAAAAAAAAAAAAAAAAAAAAAAAAAAAAAAAAAAAAAAAAAAAAAAAAAAAAAAAAAAAAAAAAAAAAAAAAAAAAAAAAAAAAAAAAAAAAAAAAAAAAAAAAAAAAAAAAAAAAAAAAAAAAAAAAAAAAAAAAAAAAAAAAAAAAAAAAAAAAAAAAAAAAAAAAAAAAAAAAAAAAAAAAAAAAAAAAAAAAAAAAAAAAAAAAAAAAAAAAAAAAAAAAAAAAAAAAAAAAAAAAAAAAAAAAAAAAAAAAAAAAAAAAAAAAAAAAAAAAAAAAAAAAAAAAAAAAAAAAAAAAAAAAAAAAAAAAAAAAAAAAAAAAAAAAAAAAAAAAAAAAAAAAAAAAAAAAAAAAAAAAAAAAAAAAAAAAAAAAAAAAAAAAAAAAAAAAAAAAAAAAAAAAAAAAAAAAAAAAAAAAAAAAAAAAAAAAAAAAAAAAAAAAAAAAAAAAAAAAAAAAAAAAAAAAAAAAAAAAAAAAAAAAAAAAAAAAAAAAAAAAAAAAAAAAAAAAAAAAAAAAAAAAAAAAAAAAAAAAAAAAAAAAAAAAAAAAAAAAAAAAAAAAAAAAAAAAAAAAAAAAAAAAAAAAAAAAAAAAAAAAAAAAAAAAAAAAAAAAAAAAAAAAAAAAAAAAAAAAAAAAAAAAAAAAAAAAAAAAAAAAAAAAAAAAAAAAAAAAAAAAAAAAAAAAAAAAAAAAAAAAAAAAAAAAAAAAAAAAAAAAAAAAAAAAAAAAAAAAAAAAAAAAAAAAAAAAAAAAAAAAAAAAAAAAAAAAAAAAAAAAAAAAAAAAAAAAAAAAAAAAAAAAAAAAAAAAAAAAAAAAAAAAAAAAAAAAAAAAAAAAAAAAAAAAAAAAAAAAAAAAAAAAAAAAAAAAAAAAAAAAAAAAAAAAAAAAAAAAAAAAAAAAAAAAAAAAAAAAAAAAAAAAAAAAAAAAAAAAAAAAAAAAAAAAAAAAAAAAAAAAAAAAAAAAAAAAAAAAAAAAAAAAAAAAAAAAAAAAAAAAAAAAAAAAAAAAAAAAAAAAAAAAAAAAAAAAAAAAAAAAAAAAAAAAAAAAAAAAAAAAAAAAAAAAAAAAAAAAAAAAAAAAAAAAAAAAAAAAAAAAAAAAAAAAAAAAAAAAAAAAAAAAAAAAAAAAAAAAAAAAAAAAAAAAAAAAAAGACGATGGTGGTGTGGGGTTTGGCAGTTTGGAAGCAATGAATCATGCTTTGTTGTATAGATGGAGATGGAGAGCCCTTGAGAACCCGAATAGTTTGTGGGTTCGTGTGATTGCTTCTATACATGGAGATGATTGTTTCTTTAAGCTTTCGGCTAAGAGTAATGGGGTTTGGAAAAGAATCGTAGAAGCTGCAAAGGAAATGCATAAGTTACCTTCTTTTAAATAAGATGTCATCACTCGAAAAATTGGTAACGGTTATAATACAAAATTTTGGAAAGATAGATGGTGTGGGGAATCTTCTTTGGATACTTTATACCCAAGACTCTTTGCTATCGAGAGTGAAAAAGATTGTACAGTTAGTAGTCGCAGAGATAACTCGGGGTGGACTTGGAAGTGGCGTAGACCACTCAAAAGCTCTCGTGAACTAGACCAGCTCGATCATTTGGTTAATATTCTGCCGACTTCTCTGAATAGCGAAGTAGATGACAAGTGGGTGTGGAATCATAATGGTAAATCAGTTCCTATTATATCACAGCTCAGAAAATGTTACGATCATGATCGACTCCCTGTCTCGAGCGATACCAAGACTGTTTGGAATAGATTTGTACCGAAAAAAGTTAATCTTTTTGTGTGGAGACAAAGGCGTGATTGCCTGCCTACTTCCATAAATTTCTTTGCCAAAGGAGTCGATGTCTCTACGTTTAGGTGCTTCAACTTTCCTAATGGTGTGGAGTTCTCGAATCACATATTCCAAGATTGCAAGCTGGTAAAAGATACTAGAAAGCTCTTGTGCGATTGGCTGAAATTAAACATTCCCGATGAACTTCCGGACCGAATCATCGCTTGGTGTGATGCTCTAAAAATTCCAGCCAAGAATCATCTCAAACTTGAAGCCATCCTTTTTACTTGGTGGTGGCACTTATGGAAAGCTAGAAACAATGCCTTTCACAACAATATTCACGAGAGCAGCAACGAAATTTTCAATTCTATTATCACCCTCTCGTATCTTTGGATTCATAATCGAGATAGAAAAGACACGTCTACGTGGGAAACTTGGAACGTGAGTCCTCTGGCTTATTTATTTTAGATTGTAGTAAGTGTTGGTATGTGATCACGTCATAATAAACGCATGTCCGGAAGTAATTTAAGCCTATGGGTCACACGAAATGACACGGTAACTCTATACTATTAATTAGTATATTAAAAGTAATATATTGATTAATTAGATCACTAAATGATTAAGTTAAATAAATTAAGGGGTTAATTGTATTTAATTAATTAAAAGGAGGATTAAATGTGAAATTAGGAAATTAGAGTTGGGCTCTAATTACTAATACAAGGGCCGAAAATTTAAGGCTTAAGAAGTCCTTAAATGACTTGGTTACTAAGGAATAAAACTCTATAAATAGAGGGCTTAATCATAGAGTTTATTCATTCATTCACACAATACAATTAGTTGTAGGTTTTCTCCTCTCTCCCTTCTTTGTTTCGATCGGCCGAACCCTTCTTCAAAGGGTATTCGAGTTTCGACTTTAGGGAATTAAACAAAGGGTTGTTTGGATCGTGATCGGGTACTAGCATACGGTATAAGGGGTGTCAAGTGTGCGATCGTAGAGGGGTTTTGCTTTAAACCCTATAATAATAATAATCTTATTATTAATATTGGAAGCTAAGCTAATAATAATAATAATTGGATTCAAGTGCTAATAATAATAATAATAATAATAATAATAATAATAATAATAATAATAATAATAATAATAATAATAATAATAATAATAATAATAATAATAATAATAATAATAATAATAATAATAATAATAATAATAATAATAATAATAATAATAATAATAATAATAATAATAATAATAATAATAATAATAATAATAATAATAATAATAATAATAATAATAATAATAATAATAATAATAATAATAATAATAATAATAATAATAATAATAATAATAATAATAATAATAATAATAATAATAATAATAATAATAATAATAATAATAATAATAATAATAATAATAATAATAATAATAATAATAATAATAATAATAATAATAATAATAATAATAATAATAATAATAATAATAATAATAATAATAATAATAATAATAATAATAATAATAATAATAATAATAATAATAATAATAATAATAATAATAATAATAATAATAATAATAATAATAATAATAATAATAATAATAATAATAATAATAATAATAATAATAATAATAATAATAATAATAATAATAATAATAATAATAATAATAATAATAATAATAATAATAATAATAATAATAATAATAATAATAATAATAATAATAATAATAATAATAATAATAATAATAATAATAATAATAATAATAATAATAATAATAATAATAATAATAATAATAATAATAATAATAATAATAATAATAATAATAATAATAATAATAATAATAATAATAATAATAATAATAATAATAATAATAATAATAATAATAATAATAATAATAATAATAATAATAATAATAATAATAATAATAATAATAATAATAATAATAATAATAATAATAATAATAATAATAATAATAATAATAATAATAATAATAATAATAATAATAATAATAATAATAATAATAATAATAATAATAATAATAATAATAATAATAATAATAATAATAATAATAATAATAATAATAATAATAATAATAATAATAATAATAATAATAATAATAATAATAATAATAATAATAATAATAATAATAATAATAATAATAATAATAATAATAATAATAATAATAATAATAATAATAATAATAATAATAATAATAATAATAATAATAATAATAATAATAATAATAATAATAATAATAATAATAATAATAATAATAATAATAATAATAATAATAATAATAATAATAATAATAATAATAATAATAATAATAATAATAATAATAATAATAATAATAATAATAATAATAATAATATAGTCCTTTCATAATAATAATAATAATAATAATAATAATAATAATAATATAATTACTAATTAATAATAATAATAATAATAATAATAATAATAATAATAATAATAATAATAATAATAATAATAGTTTTGAGTTTGTGAATTGACATGATTTATGTGTTATAAATTGCATGTTATGTGTATCTTAATTATTTAAAGTTGTTAAATAAAAGTAAAATCACAAGGAATTCATGCAAAATTTCTTGTGATTATTACTGATATATAGAGATATATTTAGCAAAGCATGATGATCCAATATTTAGGGTTTATTGTGTGACAATGTGAATTTTTCGTGTGATTTTCCTGCTATGCGACTGATCACTAAACAATTCATATCTTTTAATCTGTAATGAGTTAGAAGTCGTGCTTTGGACAGTAGGTACTCAACACATAGGGCTACAACTTTGTAGTTCTGGTCGAAATCTGAATCGGACCAGAAACAGGACTAAACAGGTCGTGAAGCTGCTGGAAATTTCCAGTCAGCATGTGTTTATGTGAATTACTTGTTAATTAAGTTGTTTAAAGGCTTACGCAATCAAGGCAACTTGATGTATGTGGTCCTTTTCTTCGGAAGGGGGAGCCGACTTTAGACATATGCATCAACCATAGTGACCATGTTTAGGTGGCCTACCTTAACTTGTTACATGATTAATTAGTTCGGTAATTAGTAAGTTTATTAATTTTTGCTTGTTTATAAAGAGCTATAAAGGTGATGCAAAAATTATTTTGGAGAAAAGAATGAACTTGACTAAGAACTATCGAAATAGATATTTCTTTTAATAAAATTGGAGTCTTACAACCTTGAGATACACCGGCTCACCCATTTGAACAAACTCTAAGAGAAGTTTAAGTCGGAGTGCGCTAGCCTCCTAAAAGAGCGGGTTTTTAATTGCGTCCATCGCAAACCTTTGCCCTTGCGCTTCTTTGTGCGTTCAAATGGAGCTACCGAGCTCTCTTGAGTTGTTAAGACTATACAAATGATTTTATTAAATATTATGTTATGAAGATTTGCATGAGTCTTCATACATAAACTTTTGATTCACATCAAATGCATTACCCATTTAAAGTTAAGTCAATGCCACCCACTTTGATTAGAACACTTGCCAGTGCTTTTCGCTCCTACGTGAGACCGTAGGCGAATTGTAACTCTTCAAGGTAAATTACCACTCCACCGTGAGACCGGTGGTGGACTATTTACATGTTCTTAATTGGGCGACTTAAAGCGAGTTAAGAGGTGAGATCCTTGACCCGTGGCATAAGATGGGACAAAACATGTTTACAAAACACTTAACACCCCTTTAAAGTGTTGTTGTAAGTCCCATAACTCTAGGAATTGCATGAATGCAATTATTGATCGTCGATTACCTTTTGAGTACCGTCATTTCTAGCAGATCAACTGATGAAATGATTGTATGTCAATTGGATCCTAGCCTTAATGAAATTAATTGTTAAATGAATTTAACAAGGGTAAATTACATTTCTTAAGGATTATTATCGAAAATACCGATAATTGAACTTTTGTCTGTTTTGTAGATGGCAACAACAAATCCTTCTCAAAACATACACCAATCGACTTTCAGGTCGATGCTAGAAAGAGAAAAACTTTCTGGACCAAACTTCAATGATTGGTATCGTCAGCTAAGAATAGTTCTAAGAGCCGAGAAGAAATATCAAATCCTTGAAGAGCAGACACCGGTTGCTCCGGGAGCTAATGCTACAACTGAAGAGTTGGCTGCATACAATGAGGCGTACGATAGACACAATGAGGTTGCTTGTTTGATGTTGGGAAGCATGAATGCTGACCTTCAAAAGCAATTTGAAATTATTTCCCTCTTGATATGCTCACCGAGCTTAAGACTTTGTACGAAAAGCAAGCGGGTGTGGAGTTGTTACACCTAGTTGACACACTTCATGATTTGCGACACGAGCAAGGAACACCGGTTAGCCCTCGTATTCTAAAAATGAAGAGGTATTTTGAGCAATTGGAAAGGTTGAATTATGCTTATCCTCTGCCTATTGCTATTGGCATGATTCTCAAGTCTTTATCTAAGGATTTTGAGGATTTTGTGCGCAATTACAATATGCATAGCATGAATAAAACCATTGTTGAACTTCATGCCATGGCGAATGAGTATGAAAAGAAGCTTCCAAAGAAGTCTGCTACACCCCAAGTTCTTACGATCAAGGGGGGAAGGATCCAGAAAGGGAAACAACCAAGAGCTAAGGGCAAGAATGAAGGTAAAGGAAAGCAAGTTGCTACTCCTAAACCTAAGAAGACCCCTCCAGCGAAAAAGGAACATCCGGCTAAGGACCAAACATGTTATGACTGCAATGAAGTGGGACATTGGAAGCGGAATTGTTCTAAGTATCTAGCTGAGTTGAAGAAGAAGCAAACTGGTTCGGCCAGTACTTCAGGTATCTTCACAATTGAATTATATTCCTTTTCTAAGCGTAATTCATGGGTTTACGACACCGGGTGTGGTACTCATATCTGTAATTCTTTACAGGGGCTTAGAAGGAGAAAGAAACTGAAGCCAGGATCTTTACAACTGTTCGTGGGAAATGGCCTACCGGCAGCTGTAGAAGAAATAGGCGACTATCATTTAGTTTTACCTACTGGTTTAGTCATTGTTTTAGACAATTGTCATTATGCACCGTCTATTACTAGAGGTGTCATTTCAGTTTCTTTGTTGAAAAACAACGGATTCATTAATGTTTTTAATGATATTGGTATTTCAGTTTCTCGAAATAATGTTCATTATTTTAATGCTATTGCTTGTGATGGTATTTATGAAATTGATATGCATGGTTGTGATTCAAATGATAATTCAATGTATAATGTTAGCAAACGAGTCAAGACCAATTTGGACTCGACTTATCTTTGGCATTGTCGTCTTGCTCATGTTGGCAAGAAACGCATTGAAAGGCTTCAAAGAGATGGAATCTTACAAACAAATGATGAATCATTTGACAAATGCGTATCTTGTGTTTCTGGCAAAATGACAAGAAAACCTTTTCTAAATAAACCGGAAAGGGCTAAAGAACTACTTGGACTAATACATACGGATGTATGTGGCCCATTTAGACATGTGTCAAGGAAAGGTGCTAGCTACTTCGTCACTTTTACGGATGATTTCAGTCGTTATGGTTATGTTTACTTGCTTAAACATAAACATGAAGTCTTCGAAACATTCAAGGAGTTTAAAAGTGAAGTAGAGAATCAACTCAGTAGAACCATCAAGATTCTTCGTTCGGATCGAGGTGGTGAATACTTAAGCCAAGAGTTTAAAGATTATCTTAAAGCTTGTGGAATAGTTCAACAGCTTACTCCTCCATATACTCCACAGCATAATGGTGTATCGGAGAGGAGAAATCGAACCTTGTTAGAAATGGTTCGATCAATGATGAATCATACAACTCTTCCTTTTTCGTTTTGGGATTATGCCCTAGAGACTGCTGTTCGCATTCTCAATATGGTTCCAACCAAGAAGGTTGACAAGACACCGCATGAATTGTGGCATGGGAGTGTTCCCAAGTTGTCTTACTTAAAGGTCTGGGGATGTGAGGCACTTGTGAAAGAGATACGCCTGACAAACTTGAATCTAGATCTGTTAAGTGCATCTTTGTAGATACCCAAAGGAATAAAAACAAAAAAAAAAAAAAAAAAAAAAAAAAAAAAAAAAAAAAAAAAAAAAAAAAAAAAAAAAAAAAAAAAAAAAAAAAAAAAAAAAAAAAAAAAAAAAAAAAAAAAAAAAAAAAAAAAAAAAAAAAAAAAAAAAAAAAAAAAAAAAAAAAAAAAAAAAAAAAAAAAAAAAAAAAAAAAAAAAAAAAAAAAAAAAAAAAAAAAAAAAAAAAAAAAAAAAAAAAAAAAAAAAAAAAAAAAAAAAAAAAAAAAAAAAAAAAAAAAAAAAAAAAAAAAAAAAAAAAAAAAAAAAAAAAAAAAAAAAAAAAAAAAAAAAAAAAAAAAAAAAAAAAAAAAAAAAAAAAAAAAAAAAAAAAAAAAAAAAAAAAAAAAAAAAAAAAAAAAAAAAAAAAAAAAAAAAAAAAAAAAAAAAAAAAAAAAAAAAAAAAAAAAAAAAAAAAAAAAAAAAAAAAAAAAAAAAAAAAAAAAAAAAAAAAAAAAAAAAAAAAAAAAAAAAAAAAAAAAAAAAAAAAAAAAAAAAAAAAAAAAAAAAAAAAAAAAAAAAAAAAAAAAAAAAAAAAAAAAAAAAAAAAAAAAAAAAAAAAAAAAAAAAAAAAAAAAAAAAAAAAAAAAAAAAAAAAAAAAAAAAAAAAAAAAAAAAAAAAAAAAAAAAAAAAAAAAAAAAAAAAAAAAAAAAAAAAAAAAAAAAAAAAAAAAAAAAAAAAAAAAAAAAAAAAAAAAAAAAAAAAAAAAAAAAAAAAAAAAAAAAAAAAAAAAAAAAAAAAAAAAAAAAAAAAAAAAAAAAAAAAAAAAAAAAAAAAAAAAAAAAAAAAAAAAAAAAAAAAAAAAAAAAAAAAAAAAAAAAAAAAAAAAAAAAAAAAAAAAAAAAAAAAAAAAAAAAAAAAAAAAAAAAAAAAAAAAAAAAAAAAAAAAAAAAAAAAAAAAAAAAAAAAAAAAAAAAAAAAAAAAAAAAAAAAAAAAAAAAAAAAAAAAAAAAAAAAAAAAAAAAAAAAAAAAAAAAAAAAAAAAAAAAAAAAAAAAAAAAAAAAAAAAAAAAAAAAAAAAAAAAAAAAAAAAAAAAAAAAAAAAAAAAAAAAAAAAAAAAAAAAAAAAAAAAAAAAAAAAAAAAAAAAAAAAAAAAAAAAAAAAAAAAAAAAAAAAAAAAAAAAAAAAAAAAAAAAAAAAAAAAAAAAAAAAAAAAAAAAAAAAAAAAAAAAAAAAAAAAAAAAAAAAAAAAAAAAAAAAAAAAAAAAAAAAAAAAAAAAAAAAAAAAAAAAAAAAAAAAAAAAAAAAAAAAAAAAAAAAAAAAAAAAAAAAAAAAAAAAAAAAAAAAAAAAAAAAAAAAAAAAAAAAAAAAAAAAAAAAAAAAAAAAAAAAAAAAAAAAAAAAAAAAAAAAAAAAAAAAAAAAAAAAAAAAAAAAAAAAAAAAAAAAAAAAGAACACGTATTAGGAGACTTAAATGAACCTCCTAATTTCAGAGCAGCATTATCAGATCCGGAATCTGAAAAATGGCTTGAAGCTGCGAATGTGGAAATGAAATCCATGAAAGATAATCAAGTTTGGAGCTTGGTTGATCTTCCCCCTAATGGTAGAACCGTTGGGTGTAAATGGATCTTCAAGAAGAAGACCGACATGGATGGAAATGTACACACCTATAAAGCTCGCCTTGTGGCAAAAGGTTATACTCAACTTCATGGAGTTGATTATGAGGAGACCTTTTCTCCCGTTGCGGACATTAGAGCTATTAGGATCATCTTAGCCATAGCGGCGTACTATGACTATGAGATATGGCAAATGGATGTCAAAAACCGCTTTCTTGAATGGTTTTCTAGACGAGGAAGTCTATATGGTACAACCAGAAGGTTTTGTCGATCCAAAACATTCCAACAAAGTGTGCAAACTTCAAAGGTCCATTTATGGATTGAAGCAAGCATCAAGGAGTTGGAATAAAAGGTTTGATTAAGAGATCAAAAAGTTTGATTTTGTTCAAAATCCTGATGAGCCATGTGTATATCGCAAAGCTAGTGGGAGTAATGTTACTTTCCTTGTCTTGTATGTAGATGACATATTGATAATAGGAAATCACATTCCAATGTTGAAGGATGTTAAATCTCATCTTGGAAAGTGTTTTGCTATGAAAGACTTGGGAGGGCATTTATTCTTGGAATCAAGATCTATAGAGATAGAAGTAAACGGTTGATTGGATTAAGTCAAAGTGCTTATATAGATAAGATCTTGAAGAGATTCAAGATGGAGAATTCTAAGCGCGGGAATTTGCCGATGCAAGAAGGACTTAATTTATCTAGCAAGAACGGTGCTTCTACACCTGAAGAGGTGGAGCGTATGAAAAGAATTCCTTATGCTTCGGCTGTGGGATCTATCATGTATGCGGTAAGATGCACTAGACCTGATATTGCGTTCGCGCAAAATATAGTTAGCCGCTATCAGCAAAATCCTGGAGAGGATCATTGGACTGCTGTGAATAACATTCTGAAGTACATGCGTGCTACTAAAGAATTATTCTTGGTGTATGGAGGAAATCCCGATGCAGAGCTCAAAGTAACTGGATACTGTGATGCTGGATTTCAGACTGATAAAGATGATACAAAATCTCAGTCAGGATATGTCTTCACTTTAAATGGAGGTGCAGTATATTGGAAGAGCAAGAAACAATCTACAGTTGCTATGTCTGCTACAGAGTCTGAGTATATAGCTGCTTTCGGATGCAGCCATGGAAGCTGTCTGGATCAGAAAGTTTATTTCTGGGCTTGACGTGATGCCCTCAAATAACTCACCTATGGATCTGTACTGTGATAATTCTGGAGCAATTATCATTGCCAATGAACCTGGAGTTCAGAAAGGTGCCAGACATTACCAGAGAAGATATCACTATGTTCGTGAGCAAATCGAATCGCGTGAAATCAAATTACTCAAAGTTCACACAGATTATAACTTAGCTGATCCTTTTACAAAGGCTTTGTCAAAAGGAAAGCTCAATAAGCATGCCGAGGGCATAGGACTTAAATTAGCTAGTTATATCATGTAAATCTGTGATTGGTATTTGGATAATGGGATGTTAAACGATTGTTATTTTAATAAATGAATTATGATACTTGGTATGAATGTTTTCATTTTATAATAATTGTGTCCTATATTTGCATGTTTAAATCCATGAATATTTTAAATATTCTAAATGTCCATTGTCGATTAACTGTATGAGAATATAGTTAAACTAAGACAAATGTGAGAGATTGGTTGAAATATTTAAAGGGAATATTTGGAGATGGTCTGTCAAACTCACATGGTATTCAAAGAGGTGAATATCGGACTTACCCCACTTAACGAATTGTCATTTTATGGATCGGCGTCATTAAGTGAAATTCGTGAAATGGTTACTTTATTTATCCTTAGACTTGAGATACAAGCAGGTTATGCATGTGTGGATTGCATTTCTTGATATAGTTCTAACTATCCTGAATAAGGTAGTAACAAAGGGCTATTTTCAGAAATGTAGTGAAACGACATGACTAAAACGTGTAGTCAAAATAGGATTTGTTCCTTCAATTTGCAACTGAAGAATGATACCATTGGGCCCCTCATTAATTAATTAAGATGTTTGTATGCGCATACCCAAATGAATTCCAGATGAGTCTCGATTAATTTGGTATGATTAATTGTAGAAATGAGAAACAGAATCGTTAAATTATGAAATGACATTGATCCATATTCATAAATTAACAAGGGTATCTGAAACAAAGGGATATTAAAGACTAAATCATTTCAAATGATATTTTAAGAAACTATCCTTAAATTTTTCCGGGAGCATTGGCGTGTTGCTAGACGCTAACCAATGTTATTGCCTTTATGATAACATGCTCAAGTGGGAGCTGTTGGTATGTGATCACGTTATAATAAACGCATGTCCAGAAGTAATTTAAGCCTACGGGGTCACACGAAATGACACGGTAACTCTATACTATTAATTAGTATATTAAAAGTAATATATTGATTAATTAGATCACTAAATGATTAAGTTAAATAAATTAAGGGTTAATTGTATTTAATTAATTAAAAGGAGGATTAAATGTGAAATTAGAAAATTAGAGTTGGGCTCTAATTACTAATACAAGGGCGAAAATTTAAGGCTTAAGAAGTCCTTAAATGACTTGGTTACTAAGGAATAAAACTCTATAAATAGAGGGCTTAATCATAGAGTTTATTCATTCATTCACACAATACAATTAGTTGTAGGTTTTCTCCTCTCTCCCGTCTTTGTTTCGATTGGCCGAACCCTTCTTCAAAGGGTATTCGAGTTTCGACTTTAGGGAATTAAACAAAGGGTTGTTTGGATCGTGATCGGGTACTAGCATACGGTATAAGGGGTGTCAAGTGTGCGATCGTAGAGGGGTTTTGCTTTAAACCCTATAATAATAATAATCTTATTATTAATTAATTATTGGAAGCTTACGCTAAAAGGTACACGTTTCAATTCTCTTTGTTAATTAATATGATTGCATATTCGATTCTTCCGTTGCGCGTACTCGTGATTATATGTTTATATGATGCTAATATTCTAACAGTAAGGTTTGTCGTGTCTTGTTTCCTTAGAACTTGTTTGGGGTCATATCAAAAACGCCACAAAGTGAAAACCGGTGGCTCGGCCTTCGTTGGTGGGGTTTTTTCTTATGTCTTTGGTTTTCCTGTAATTGGCATAAGTTTTTTTCAACCTTTTTACGACCTTAGCAGTTAAAGTTCTGGGTAGGATCTAGAATATGTATTTTGTTGTTGTTTTTCTAGATTGTATCTTGATTGTATATTGACCTCTAGCGCCTTGCTAGTGGTTCTGTTTTAATAATATATTACTTTTTTGGCCGTTAAATCAAGAAAAAACTTTATGTGAAAATCTTATAGTCATGTGCTCATGTCAATACGAATATCACTATAAAAGATACACAGTGTAAACATAAATGGTGGCCTAGTTTTAAATCGAAGTTGATACAATCACCCTTTATATGGCCGCATCCTTTCTTAAATGGAAATACTTTGTTCTAACGCGTCGTAAAAGAACATGTAAAGTGTTAACTTTAAAATAAAATTTGACTAGATATGATAATTTCAAGTATTAACGAATAACAAATAATAATTCTAAGGTTTTCTGTTTATTGATTGATTCTTAATTGTTGATTACAATGAGAGGTTAATACCTCTATTTATACAGAAATTAGAAAACTAATTATGGTAATAAGTATGGTTCTTGGAAACCTCACGGAAGCCTCTTGGAAGCCAACTCTAATTCTTATGCTTTAAGTCTTGATATCTAAATTAGGGAAGTGATGACCTTGTTTCTGATCCCATCTATCTAACACTCCCCCTCAAGTTGAATATCGGGATTACCGAAATTCAATTTGCTTAGACACTTATGAAACATAGATGTTCCCACGGCTTTAGTTAGAATATCAGCAAGCTGGTCTTCAGACCTAACAAAAGGTAACTTGATAACTCCACTTTCCAACTTTTCCTTTATGAAATGACGATCAACTTCCATATGCTTGGTTCTATCATGTTGAACTGGATTCTCTGAGATCTGGATAGCAGCTTCATTATCACTCATGATTCGAATGCTTTCTTTGGGAGCAAAACCTATTTCAGACACCAGCTTTCTCAACCACAAAGCTTCTGCTAGTCCCCTAGCTATACCTCTAAACTCAGCTTCAACACTTGACAAGGAGACAACTTTTGTTTTTTACTTTTCCATGTAACCAAGTTATCACCTACCATTGAAAAATACCCAGAAGTGGATCTTCGATTACCTTTGTCTCCTGCCCAATCTGTATCTGTATATATCTGAATCTTGAGATGACCATTAGCCTTAAATAACACCCCATGACCTGAAGTCCCTTTAAGATACCTGATAATTCGCAGAACTGCATCCATATGATCTTCCTGAGGTTGATGCATAAACTGACTAACTACTCCAACAGCATATGCTATGTCTGGACGAGTATGAGCCAAATAAATAAGTTTCCCCACCAACCTTTGATATCTTCCTTTATCAGTAGTTTTAGCATCTGTCTTCACAAACAACTTCTGATTTATGACCATGGGCGTGTCTGCTGGCTTGCAATCAATCATTCCTGTTTCAGCCAAAAGATCCAATATATATTTTTTCTGACAAACAAAAATTACATGTTTAGACCTCGAAACTTTTATTCCAAGAAAATACTTCAGATCTCCCAAATCTTTCATTTCAAATTCTGCAAACAAAGCTGATTTTAATCGGTTAATCTCCTTTTCATCATTTCCTGTTATAATCATGTCATCAACATAAATTATTAAACATGTCACAAGATTCCCTCTATGACGAAGAAATAATGTGTGATCTGAGTTGCTTTGTTGATATCCATATTTCTTCATAGCAAGAGTAAACCTTCCAAACCAAGCTCTAGGTGATTGTTTAAGCTCATACAAGGCCTTTTTCAACTTACAAACTTCCCCATGTTTAAAATTGTGGGAAAAACCTGGAGGAGCTTCCATATACACTTCTTCTTTTAACTCCCCATGCAAGAAAGCATTCTTCACATCAAACTGATGAAGAGACCAACCCTGATTTGCTGCTATTGAAAGAACCCTTATTGTATCTAGCTTTGCAACTGGAGAAAAGGTTTCTGAATAGTCAATGCCATAGGTCTGAGTGTACCCTTTGGCAACAAGTCTTGCTTTGTATCTCTCTACATCCCCATTTGGTTTATATTTGATGGTATATATCCACCTGCACCCTACCGGATCCTTTCCTGTTGGAAGAATACACTTCTCCCACGTCTCATTCTTAATAAGAGCCTCCATTTCACTATCCATTGCATCCTTCCAGTTTTTTAATTTCAAAGCATGCTCTACACCTGATGGGATCTCTTCAGAATATAATTTTGCTGCAAATGCTCTTGCTTCTTTGGAGAAAAAACCTTCTACAATATTAGCAAAGCTGTCTACCGGATACTTAGTAGACCGAGAACTTCTTTCTGGAGAATATCGCTTTGCAGGTATTCCTCTGGTAGACCTTAGTGGGAGAATATATCTTTCTGGAGCACTTTCTGTAGTTTCTTCTTCTATGTTTTCTGACTCTCCTTTAATATTTTCGTGCACTTCATTAGCTGGAATATCCAAAGTATGGCTTGCTTCAGGATTACTTACCTCGGATATCAGAAGTTCTGGACTCGGGTTGTCACTTTGAGAGGAGGACTGTAAATCTTTATCTGGAGAATCTTTATCAGGTGTAGTATCCTGAACTTCTGATGAATATTGAAGCCAACTCAGTGTGTCACTTTGTTCCTCCCCCTGACCACTGAGTTCTTGAGAGTAGAAATACTTGGTTTCCAAAAAATCATAATTCATTGTAGTAAACATACGATGAGTATTAGGGTTGTAACATCTATACCCCTTTTGAGCAACCCCATATCCCACAAAGACACATTTTTCAGCACACGGTTCAAGTTTGTTACGATATGATTTTGGAATATGAACAAACACTGTACATCCAAATACTCTAGTGGGCAAAGTAAGAACTGATGGAAGCTTATGAAATTCAGAGAGTACTTTCAGAGGTGTTTTCATATCAAGAATCTTTGTAGGAAGACGATTGATCAAATAGGAAGCAGTAGCTAAGGCTTCGGGCAAATGTAACAACTGACAAAAATCCGGGTAAATTTAAAATTTTATTAATTTATTATTTCTGTAATATTCTGGAAAGATCAAATTAAATATATAGTTCTTTTATATAATATATGTTGATTAATTTACTATTACGTGTACTATTTAAATTTTTGTTGATCAAACAATATGAACAAACATTTTACGGCATAATAAACTGAACAAATATATTTTTTTTAAATTATGGATAATTATTGCCAAGAACTCAAATAGTTATTTGAGAGTTGCTCGTAAATACTTTTTCATACTTATACTATCAATAACCGTATTTATGAATAGTACGTATTCATGAATAGTAACGTATACATGAATAGTACCGTATCCATGAATAGTAATCGTATCTAGAAATTGTATTTTATGAATAGTGAACGTGAATAGTACCGTGAATAGTGACTGTGAATAGTAACGGTAAATAGTAAAGGTAAAAGTAAATTTTAAATAGTAAAGGTAGAAAGTAAATTGTAAAAAGGTAATAAAATAAAATAATAAAGCGGTAGGACCCACATGGGACCCACGTCAAATAATTTATACGTTGAATTTTCCGAATAAATTCAAAAGTGAATAGTATAAAGTAAACATCGCTTTCATACTTTATCTCTAGGATAAAAATTTATAAAACTTGATCATAGGGATTAATTCATAAAAAGTGATTAACATGAAAGTTGTAGATTTTAATTCACTGATTCTGTAGAAACTTGAATCGTCTCGATTGGAGTCCGTATGAATATTTTAAAGCCAAAATTAGTTATTAACATTTTTATTGCTATATTTATAAGGGTTCGTGGTGTTTAACCATATAGACTAATGGGTAGACAGTAGTATAGTTTTGAGTCACAATTTTCACACTAATACAACTAACTCTCACCTACCTGTGATATTATGCCAAAATAATTGGAATAATAGGAGATATTTAATTTAAAGTAAAGGATACCAAATCTTAAGGTATTATGTCTAAAGCCTTAAAAAGATTACATTTAAATTTTGACGATTTAACGTCAACTATTTAAATTAAATCACGGGATAAACATATGGCTAATGACTACTAATATTTGTCTATCATGTTGATAATAATAATAATTATTAGTTGTCTCTTTTGGATTTTCTCTTTCTCGTGTTACCACAGCTAAAACCAATCAGTCTATCTACTATATCTATATTATATATTAAGTGACAAATGATCCGTGAAACATTTTTGTACAGAATCACTGAAGTCCAAAATTTGTAGTGTGCTTCACGAGAACTTATAATCAGAAAACGAAACAATAATGCATATACATTATATTATATATATATGAGACCATATATCACAAATATATCACAGCTCACATTTACCCCACATGTTTTGTACACATTCTTTTATTTGCATGTTCTCATTTGTAATACTCCCACAAAAATAAAAACATGTATTATCCGTGATTCTAAATTGTCGTTAGAAATTAAAATGGACAAGAGCTGTGAACTCAAGTTATATGCTTGTGAATCCTCAATCAACAAACCACTACCAGTATACTACGAATATATATATAGAGATAGATATGAGGATATAAAACTTCACTCTCCCCTCCTTTCTTCTTCTCGGCTCCCTGCTTCACCATAACCGACCCAAACCTTCACCACCATGAAACACGACCACCTTTCTTCTATATATAAACATCACGGTTACCTTCTACTTTGGAAACCCAGCACCACCAGTGGCCTACTGCCGCTAACACCCTTCACGGCCATTCATCATTCTCCAAACCGCCATCACCATTTTTAAACGTCATAAACACCATCCTTACTCCCACTCTCCCTCTCGGCATGGATAAACCAGAACACTATGCTGCCAACTGATTGTTGCTGCAGCTTGTTACCTCACGGCCAACACCACCTGCAACACCACCACAACCGAACCACTGTTGCTCCTGTTACTGCCTGCTCGAGTTACTGCTACTTGTTATTTACTACTGCTGTCCTGCTACTGCTACTACTCGGTTTTGTTGTCAGCACCGAATCACCATTTTCACTGTTCATCATCTTCCCCACCAAACCACCGCTGTTTTACTGATACTGCTGGTTACCATCACCATCACTAAACCACTGCTCTCTTTCTTCCCTCCTCCTTTCTGAGCTACTGCAGCCCAAACACCACCACCGAACTGCTCATGTACTGCTACTGTTCATCATCACGACCACCACCTTTCCTCTCTCCCTCTCTCTCTCGATCATCTCACCCACCGGCCACCACATGCATCACGAACCACTACTGCTGCTGTTCGATTATCATCATCACCACTTTTCCCACGAACCACTAGCTTCTTTTCGATCATATAACCGTAAGTTGACCATCGATTTTTAAATATATATATATATATATATATATAGTATAGATTATATATATATATATATATATATATATACGAAAGCAATCACCACCCTAACCATCGTATTGTTTAACAACTGCTGCTGTTACTTGTTTGCTGTTACTACCCGTTCTTTTAGTACATCACCACCGAATCACTACTACTGCTGCTGCTGTTGTTCGATTGCTCGTTGCAACCCTTCATCATCACCATCACGACCAAACACCACCACCGTAAGTATATATATATATGCATATATGCTTATATAATACATTATAGTAGTATAGTATATATATATATCGGATATATATATGTACGTAAATATATATATACCATATATATATGTGTGTGTATATGTATATATAAATGTTTGTGCATGGATATATATATATATATATATACCGTATGTATATATATATATATAAATCAAGTATATATATAAATATATACTTAACTGTTATTAACGATTGTTATAAAAACCATTACAAAACAAGTCCATTTTCTGACGACCGTTAAACACCGTTAAAGTTTCTGACAGTTTCAGTCCTAAACCGTTAGATTTTCTGACAGTTTTGGTCCTAACCGTTAAACTGTTGATTTAAACATGTTAATGATTTAAATTGTTTAATAATAAAAAGAAATACATTTTAAATGTATTTACAAAAGTTGATGGATAATAAATCACTCAATAAAACCTTAGTATAAATTATGTGTTAATTATACTTTATATGTTTTAGATTAACTTATCACGAGGATTATCTGCTGTTCTTAATTGCCATTACTTGCTACTACCAACAGGTGAGTTTCCATATTCCCCTTTTCAAACTCTTTTATATACTGGGGCTGAGATACATGCAAATAAAACTGTTTGTTATACTTATATGTATATTTACAAAATTATATATATTATATATATTTTGTAACTCCACTTTATTTATTTTACCTTCGGGGTAAAATACATAAACTCTTTACTGTTATGATGAACACAAGTACTCCAGAAATGTATATATGGTTGATTCTAAGTTGCTCTGTTCACTCAAAGTCCTCACTATCATGAACGATTAATTATGGAAACATAAACGTGGGTATATTGAATAGTACTATTGGGGTAGCACCCCCATCCGTGTTGGTCATACCAACTGGATACGGATGCATTATATTTGGAAAGCTTAGAGTACCCTGAACAAGGTACCTACTCTGGAGGCAAACAAACACACACTTGTCTAGTTTCGGTTCATGAGCTTAGAACTTGGTATATACAGTTTCAACTCTTGCATTACATTTGATCCATTGTGTGATCAAATAGTTACTTAAATCTTGTGGTTCATACTCTGTATTTTGATTAAAAACATATGATACTCTTTGCTGATATTGTATCATAACTACTTGACATTGCGGTAAGGCAATGATCACACTGAACTCTGGTTTTTGGAAACTATATTTTCTATATGAAAAACTTATGGAACTCACCAACTTTATGTTGACGTATTTTAGCATGTATTCTCAGGTAACTAGATGATAATCTGTATGGGACAACTTTCCGCTGCATACAACATACTGGACCATGGCCTACCCTCAGACTCTAGTAAAGACAAGTCAATTTGCTAAAGTCTCTGTCTACTATTTAATATTGTTTAATATTAAATAAATGTTTTCAAGAATAATATCTTTCATAAATTGTAATATAAATTTGTGAACAATGCTTTTATATAAATGTATTTTAAAACGACAACGTTTTGTGTCGTTCAGTATATCTTGTGTTGTGAATCCATGTACGTCATACCCCGTCTAGGGCGGGTAAAAACTTTTTGGAACTAAAGACTCAATAATAAGTGCCCTAGTCATCTCTAAAAGAATCCTATTTTTCCTTTCAGCCACACCATTTTGTTCGGGGGTGTGAGGACAAGTGGTTTGATGAATTATTCCTTTGGATTGAAAAAACTGGTTCATTTGTGAATTCACATATTCTCCACCATTATCTGTTCTCACGATTTTGATAGATTTTTGAAATTGATTTTGAACCATGTTATAGAAACAGTTAATCTATCATAAACTTCATCTTTATTTTTCAAAAAATAAATCCATGTCATTCGGGTGCAATCATCAACAAAAATCACAAAGTACTTGAAATTATGACCTCCACTAACCGGTGCAGGACCCCACACATCTGAATGAACCAATGAAAAAGGAAGTTCAACTCTAGTATTATGAGGTTTATACGTTTGCCTATGACTTTTTGCTAAAATGAAAGTTTCACAATCAATCCTTTTATTCAAAGGAAAAAGTTTCGGAAACAAAATATGTAAATAACTAACTGATGGATGCCCCAATCTTCGATGCCATAACCATGCTTCTCTTTCACTAGTCCCATGAGCAAGCATGACATCCCAATTTCAGTAACTTCATCAACATAATACAGTCCTTCTCTCTCAGTGCCACGCCCAATAATCTGTCCCGTCCTGATATCCTGTAACAAACAAAAAGTTGGATGCATGAGAACCGAGCAATTAAGTTCTTTTGTCACATGGCTTATTGACAAAAGTTTATGTGACAAAGACAGAACATAGAGATAATTAGTTAAACTGATGTTTGGAGAAATCGTAACGGTTCCCCCATTCATAACATCCATCTTTTCCTTATTGGCAGCCCGTATATGTGTTTTTCTAGGTTTAGAAAATAACTGAAAATCTGACAACTCATGTCATCGTATCAGTAGCACCACAATCAAAAATCCATGACCCATCTAATTTATTATTAGACTGGGCCATATAAACTTCCCCTTTTGAATCTGATGGGCTTATATCCTTCTTTGGTGGCCTGTTTATTTTAACCAGCCCAAGCACATTCCCCATTTTATTTTGTATATATATATTACCAGTGTTGCTACTGATACAACTAGGGTTTCGATTGTTACTCCTTTTTCCCCTTTTACCTTCAACCACCGAAAATCCATCTCCATTAACAACTCCGGCCGCCGCAACCCCACCGAAACCACTCTCCGATCTTCGTTCTCCATTATTGTCTTTAGGGGGGTTTGCTTTGGTGGTAAGAGTTTTTTCCTTTCAATGGGATTAAACCGCCGCCCCTTTTTATTCTCAGTCCACCACGACGGGTACCCCACCAACCGGAAACATTGTTCCTTTGTGTGCTTATTCATCCCACATTCATCACAAAAAAGATGTGATTTGTCATCTTGAATGGTTGATTTCTTCCGATATCACTACGGTTGAAACCTCTTGGTGGCTAAACCATGTGACAACCGCCAAAATTTCAGGTTGATTAATTTACTATTACGTGTACTATTTAAATTTTTGTTGATCAAACAATATGAACAAACAATTTATGGCATAATAAACTGAACAAATATTTTTATACTTATACTATCAATAACCGTATTTATGAATAATACCGTATTGTGAATAGTCCGTATACGTGAATAGTATCGTATTTATGAATAGTAACCGTACTTGTGAATAGTACCGTATTTGTGAATAGTAATCGTACATATGAATAGTACCGTATGTTTGAAATAGTAACCGTATACATGAATAGTACCGTATCAATGAATAGTAACCGTATCCAGAAATCGTATTTATGAATAGTGACCATGAATAGTTATTTTTGAATAGTAACCGTATACATGAATAGTACCGTATCAATGAATAGTAATCGTATTCAGAAATAGTATTTATGAATAGTGACCGTGAATAGTTACTATGAATAATAACGGTAAATAGTAAAGGTAAAAAGTAAATTGTAAATAGTAAAGGTAAAAAGCATATTCTGAAGCATATTCTAAAATTAATTATTATAAAGCATATTCCGAAGAATATGCTAAAGCATATTCTGAAGCATATTCTAAAATTAATTATTATAAAGCATATTCCAAGAATATGCCAAGGCATATTCCAAAGAATATTCTAAAATTATTTTCTATAAATAGCGATTTCAGTTTAATTATAATCCAGCAGCTGGCTCTTTTTGAGAAAGATCAATAACATGGTGAACAAAGAATGCTTCTAAAAACTGTTGGTTTTGCTGGTGTGTACAAACAGAAGCATGAAGAAGTTGAGAAGCAGTTAAGTGAGAAGAAAAAGGCCTTCATAGAAGAGAAAGAAAAATGGATAAGGCATATGATGGCAAGGAAAAGGCCAGAAAAGATTGTCGCTGCTCAAGCTTTTCTTGCTGACATGGGAATGAAAACAAATTTGAAAATCTTGAGAGAGGGGACAGACAGACCAGTAATGATTGAAGGGATCAAAAAAACTAAGCTAGGTGCTTCTGAATGGCTTGAAAGACACATGCTGGTTAAAGATAAGACTGCTGTTAGTTATGCCCCTCTCCAAAGACTACTCAAAGAATATTTTGACAAGGCAAGAGAGTTTGAAATAAAGTTTAAAGCAAACTTACCAATGCTGAGACAATACTTTGGAAC
>JAXHQA010000447.1:0-33574 GCA_034093135.1 Erigeron breviscapus
CCTTTGGGAAGCAGTCGACCCACGACTGTTCCATTTCTTGGAATATCTCTTACCAGCGATAAGAGCAAATTGCATGAAATCCGAGAACATTTCTTGTCTCTCCTCGAAATCGAGGTCATTGACAAGGTCCTGGATATGAGATGGGGTAGAGCTGCTGTTGTTAACATGAATAGTGCTAACTTCAGCAGAGACCAAAGCAAGAGGGTCATGAGCATGAGGGACAGAAGATAGAGAAGATGAAGAAGAAGAAGAGCCAGCATGTCTTTTGGAATCAGCTTCAGCTCTCAAGTTTTGAGCGAGGGCTCTCTTTTCAAATTGAAGAGTGCCATAAAGTGATTCCAGGTCATGCTGTTTCAACTGCTTAGTGGTCCTTAAGATTTGTCTTAGACCTTGCCACTTAATGGGCAAGCTGTCGATGAACTTGTGTCATTCAGAAGACATTTAAAACAGTTATAAGTGCCGTCCAGATTCTCATTAGGAAGAGGAAAGAATCCTTCATAGGCACGTTTTAGATCTATTTTCTTGTTGGCAAGAACATCTTCTGTACCATCAAATCTGATACAAAGATTATCCCACACCCTTTTTGCAGAAGGAAGTTTGATGACATATTTCATAATGTCATCGGGAAGGGTGTTGATGATAAGATTTCTTAACCGAGCATCCAGATTGACAAGCCTACGCTCATCATCTGTCCATTGTACTTCTGGTTTTATGAGCTCAGTGACAACCTCAGGAGCATCAGCGGTGGCTCCTGGTGTCCTGGTAACCAGAACCGGTACATATGGCCCTCTGGTCAGAATGGTCATCAAGTAAGGTTCAACTCCTACTATGTGTAGGAGCATTCTCTCTTTCCAAGATCCGAAATCATGAGTTTCGAATCTTGGTGGGATAGAGACATACCCAAAGTCTCTGGTATTAACCAGAGTAGGAACCGAAGCCATGTAAAGAAAAAGGTTTTAAAAGAAAGAAAAGAAAAGATTTTAGATGCAGAAAATTAAAGTACAGAAAGAAAGATAATCTTGCAAACGCTTTTCAGATCAGTTTCAGTGTATCGAAACCTGGCTCTGATACCAACTGAAAGTCCCAAGTTTGCAACGATTAAGTAATTAAACAACTAATGTAAATTACTCTAAGAACATAAGATAAGAAAGTAAAGATGTTTAATCATAAGTAACATTGATTAAACAGTGAATACATGGTCGGTTTTACAAAGAAAGAAAAGAGAAAATATTGTTAAGTTTTTGACACACTAAAAACTTAACAATTATACAAAGAGAGAAAAACACACTAAGTGTAAATATGGCACACACCAACACTTTGCGGCTAGGTCAAGTGATGCTTTATATAGGAGAAAAGACATCACATGACAACCCAATAGATGTTGACACATGAAGGTTGTCAACTATCTATTGGTGTATAAGACTGGTCTTCAGGAATCTCTGGTTACCATCTTGTTTCTTTCCCAAAACGGTATGAAAGAGAAACACCTTAGTACCATTTTGGTACAAGGTCACATGTCTTCATTCTGATCTATCAACACGTGTCTTGGGGACCAGCCTTCTTATCTTCATCTCCCGCCCATATTTGACTTACAAAACATGGCGGTGAGTCATTCAACTTATCCTTTAACTGAAGATGATAGATGGTCGCTGAGAGATCGCTGACGAAGTCACTCGCTGAGTCTCTCAGCGAATCCATGACTCAGCAAAATTAATCAGTCGGCTGTATAACTGACTACAAAGTATTATTATTACAAGATGAATATGATCAAGATGATCAGTGGAATGATTGATCAAGACAAATCAATCAATTACAAGCAGAATAATATGAATCGAAAGAATAATAATCGACATAAAATATAGATACAGAAAATATAAGCAGCTCGAATAAATTAGGGTTTTCCCTAATTGTTCTATTTATACTTCCAGCTTTCAGCTAAATACACCAACAACCTTCATCTTTTATTCCTTCCAGATTTAGTCCCTTGAGTTCCAAGAATAACAAACCTTTAGAAAGACTTAACCCCAAAGTAAGAAGACATGACAATAATAACCCAAAGTTTATATTATACTTATTTTTAACAGGTCCCCTAGCTTCTCACTAAAGCGCGTTGACTTAAAGGTTCGAAAAGTCGTATATAGAAGATACCACCCACCTTCCTGTTTTTCATCCATTAATTAATCCATTATTATCAAATATATACTTCCTGTTTTTCATCCATTGATAAAACTTGATTAAGGGTCTTTGTTTTACTGACCTTCTTTGGTCCACATAAATATGATTCGAGCCACAAACTCTAGTTTCCTCCAGTGGCGAAATACAGTTCAATAATTTTGTTTACTTCACTTACTCGTGTTCTTTGCAGTTTTATTTGTCATTTCCAAATAGGTTTTTGCATCTATTAAGGCTTGTGTGGATGCTTCTTACATTTCATGAATCAAATACTCTGAAGAGTGCTCCTTCAGCTTTTTATGGCCGCCAATAACATCTATTTTGGGCTCTGAGTGAATAAAGAACCTATGCGATTTTGGTTGTATTGCATCTTAAGACCAATCTAAAATAAGCACGCACTCTTTCCTCGCTTGTTTCAAATATGTTCATTCCTCTGTGTTAGTTTTCCATTCCGTTCGAGGTCACAAAAGCAGCACTTTTACAACTTTGTCAACATCTTTGCCTTTGTATTATGTTGAATTTATTTCTCCATTAGCCCTGGACTAAGTATTTAAATGCGATGGTATTCAAAGTTGTATTTCAGTTAAGATACACCAGCTCCTGTGTACCAGAGGCATCTTCTTTTCTTTTTTTTGAACGGCGTACCAGAGGCATCTGTCACAGTTGTCTATAAAATTTCGTTATGACGATATACATAAATCTGAAACTAATGATTTAGATTATCAATTTGAATAATCTCAGTTACTTTAGATTATATTTTCTTAACGCGATGATCATTGTCAGCCTTCCAAAGTTTAGGTTCAAGGGTATTCGCCAGTTGAACTCTAAACTGGACTATTTTTAGGTTCTAAGTAATTAGCGAGTATTAGCTTGCTAGCTTGATACTAATGCCTATTGCCTCTTACTCATTTCACAGGTAAATTTGGGCAGAATGTCTTTTTTGTGACAGTTTCAGAAACACCCAACTTTATAGTAATTGTAAATGATCTCGGTCTGCAAGGTCCATTTCAAAGCAGTGAAGATGCGAAGAATAAGTTGGATAACTTTTTGCGTACACAAGTATCACGCCCTATACTTCTAGTTTTAGATGATGTTTGGTCTGATTCATTTATAAAAAACTTTGAATTTGACATCAGTGGATACAAAGTTGTGGTCACTTCTAGGAGTGTCTTCAATAAATATGATGTGTTTAAATTTGACCCTTTGAGTGAAGAAGATGCCAAGACTCTTTTTCGCCTTTCCGCAAGACCGGGTCCTGTTATTGGTGAGAATCTTGTAAATCAGGTAACAATATTTTCTAAATGATTAAATAAATATGCAGATCCTTCTCCGTCGTGTGTCTCTTTAGTTTAGGACTAATGCGCTTCTAACCCTTGTATATAGATGGTAAAATATTGTAAGAAACACCCGCTCACCCTTTCTGTGATTGGAGGTTTCTTAACTGGGAAAGATGAGACTGATTGGATACATATGCTAAAGATACTGTCTCAAGGTCAATCGATTCTAGATCTAAATAACGATTTAAATGAAGAAGTCCTTAACCGCCTTGAAAGAAGCTTTAAGACACTGGATGCAGAACTCAAGGAATATTACTTGGACTTTGCTTTTGATGATCTAAGTTTTTTAATTACCGATTACAAGTTAAAAACCCTTGTTCAGCTGCAAACGGAAATCTATTAATCTATTTTAATCATGCAAAAAAAAGTAAAAGAAAAAAAAGTACTCGTTTATTTCGAATTCAAATGTATACTAGTTCTGTTTTATAGGAGGGGATTCATTTTATTGTATATGTTCTATGTGCAATTGACATAACTGCTGTAGATTTAATACCAAAGTTGGTTATAGGCTTAGGAGAGAATCATGTGAAGGTTTACAGTGGACAGCATAATTTCTATAATGACATACTAATTAATTATCCATAGCACAGAGGTCAAGATTAATTATCAGTGCATATAATGACATACTGATTAATTATCCATAGCACAGAGGCCAAGATTAATTATCAGTGCATATAATGACATACTGATTACAAATGTACAAGGAGTCATGCCCGTGTCAGTTGAAAATGTGCAAGAACCTCTGCAAGCCCGCATAATTTCTATATCTACAGGTCTGTTTCATTTTGAAAATCTCAAAAGATGAATTGAAGTACCTAAATTGCCCCTGTCCTTTCAAAGATAATTACGCCTTTACCCCAACCCTCTACAAATACCACCACTACAACCACCACCGACCACCGTCTACAACCACCGCCAACCACCACCGCCTGAAAATTCATGAATCTCGCCGGAAAACTTAGATCTACGATTTCTCCTCCGTTTCTTCGAATTGGAACTCGAAATTGTCACCAAAATGCTCAGAAACAAAATCCGAACAAACCATAGCCAAAATAAAACCGATTCAAGGTTCGCCGGAAAATTCAAAAACTCGCCGGAAAAGTGGAAAACGTGATTACTCTGTCACTTTTTGAATTAAGACACGAAACCCATTGCAATCGAATCAAAATTCAATCGCGAACAAACCCTAGCCTACTGTTCTGTCCAAACACTTCGCCGGAAAATTCACCGGAAAATTCGACGGAAAATTCATGGAATCTGTGGTGGTGGCGAAACTGTGGTGACCACCAATAGTCGAAGATTGAATATTGTTGTTGGAGATGAAGTTGGCGGCGGCCGTAGTGGTGATTTAAATGGGGCTGCTTTTTTTCCGGCAAGTAAGTGTGTGTTTTTAAGGGTGTGATACTGTGATATCAAATGGATCTATGTGGTTTGGTTTCCGAAAATAAAAGTGGATTTGATATTGTCTTTGGGTTCCGTCAATGGTCAACCTATTAGGCTATTTACATTTTTTATTCAAAAATTCAAAAAACAATGACGTGAAGGAACAACATAAATGGTAGTCTCAAACACATACGGTATTTAATAACAACTTTAAGCAATTTTTTACTAATATTAATAACAATGTAACATAATATGCAAAATAATATTTGGTTCCAATATGGAAAAGAGATGTCATAAAATGAGTTTATAAATCAAATACCCGCCACTGATATCATATATTTTAATTAATAATAAATCGTTAGCTTGGCAATGTGTATCTTTGTTTTAGCACCGACTAGATAAACAGGTTCAGGGTGTTTATTATTTAGAGTTGTCACCGCCGCATCGCGGTGGCATATGACTCGTAATATATAATAGAGAACCCCCCTCCCAAATTCTCAAATTACAACGTTAAACTACCTAAATTACCCCTATCTTTTGTAAATAATTACCCCTTTACCCTCAAAACCTCTCCAATCACCACCACCTACAACCGCCGCCAACCGCCGCCTACAACCACCACCACCCGCCACCGTCTACAACCACCACCACCCGCCACCGTCTACAACCACCACCAGCCGCCACCGTCTACAACCACCACCACCGCCACCGTCTACAACCACAACCACCAGCTACCGTCGTCTACAACCACCACCACCCGCTGCCGTCTACAACCACCTCCTGCCACCACCACCTCCAGCCACCACCATCTACAACCACCTCCAACCACCTCCGTCTACAACCACCCCTAGCCACCGTCGTCTACAACCACCCCCAGCCACCGCCGTTTGCAAAAAGAAGATACAATAGAGAGAGAGAGAGAGAGAGATCATGACAGTAAACCGGTGAGTCGGATGAACCGGATAGAAATTTGACCGACGGTCAAACAATTAACTTTCGCCGGGAAATGGGATGTATAGCTGATGAAAAGTAGATCTGAAGGGTCGCTAAAGATGGCTTCGTAGCCGGAGGTGGCCAGTGGAAAGTGGATCGGAAAGGTCGACCAAGATGGCCGGTGAATAGTGGATCTGGAGTGTGGCCGCAGTAGGCTGAGTGGCCGGAGTAGTCTGGGTCGCCGGAGTTGGATATGCACCGGAGATGGCTATATCGACGGAGTAGGCTGGCTTTTGGATCATTTTTCATATAGATAGTGGTGATGAATGAATTCCAGGGGGTGATGGTGATTTATTTTCCGATGAAGGTTTAAGTTTTTGTAATGAAAAAAGAAAATTGAGAGAATAGATGGAGACTACAGAGAGTGAAAGAACGAAATTAAGTTTTGTACTGTAATTGTAAAATAATAGTGATGCCAGGTGGGTGCAAAATTTAAGATTGAAAGGGGTAAGGACGTAGACTATATGTTAGGCTTGACCCACTTATGCAAACATTTATAGATTAGGATAGATAGATAGATGACTTTGAATCATCAAAAAAATTTTTGAATACCTTTCAAGAAGAAAAACCTTTCAAAAAAAGATGACTTTGAATAGTTTTGTATCGGTAGTTTTATATGATAAATTTATACATTTTGAATCATCAAACTAACGAAATTTTGAGGACTAAAATGAGTTGATCCGTAGGCATTAACCAATTTTTTTTTCTTCGAGATATACAGAAAAAAAGTATATTAGTAACGATATTACGATTACAATTTAAGTATTGCTTTTTAAATTGTCGTTATCACGGCGTATCGTGCATTGTAAATTTTCGCCGCTGAATTGCGCGGGCACTATGCTCGTTAATTTAAAAGAACCTGTTCTCTTTGTTTCAACGGTGAAATGCCACAAGTTGACTTTTGGGTGGTTTGGACTGACTTTTACTTTGTGGTAAGCAATACGACAGAGAAAAAAGTATTGGTTTTATCCTTGTTTCCAGAACAATATCAATACTAATCTCTTGTAGAAGAAGTTAAATATTTTGAACCTGAATTGGTATATTATGATTCTCCACATTGATTAAGATATTAATTGCAGGAGAGTCGTTCTCTTCAAAATGGTGCAAAGACCTATGCTTTACCTCATTTCCTGAACGATATGCAAAAGATGAAAATTCTTAATGTCACAAACCATGGTGTATACCCAACAGAATTTGAGAACTCCCGCTTTCTTGGCTGTTTAACCAATCTATTAAGAATACGGCTTGAACGTGTCGCAGTTTCTTCCTTGAGTGCATCCTTGGGTGCATTGGTAAACTTACAGAAAGTATCTTTCATAATGTGCAATATAGGTAATGCATTGGTAAAATTCTTAACGTCAATATCTGGCCCAGACTAGTTGAAATTGAGATGGATTATTGCCAAGATTTAGTGGAATTTCCTGACATAATGTGTAACAGTGTCTACCTTAAGAGGCTGAGCATCACGAACTGCAATGAGTTATGTAAAATTTCTGAAGAATTTGGTAAGTTGACTAGCTTGGAATCACCGAGTCTTCGTTCATGTACAAAACTGGAAAAGGTTCCTGAATCAATCGTAAGACTTCAAAATCTAAGTATCATAGATATTTCAGATTGTTTGAGCTTAACCAAGTTTCCAGAAGAGATTGGAAATCTAGCTGGCCTAGAAACAATTTACAGGAGTAGTTGAGCTGCCGCAATCTGTGAGTCTTGGAGAAGGGCTCAAGGTTTTAGACTGTTCAACGGTCAAATTTTGTGGGGCCATACCGAAAATAATGCAACAGCTATAAAAAAAAATCTCCTTTTTAGTTAAACCCATTTAAATTATAGAGTTAATTTCAAAAATCGTCCTTGTGGTTTTACCAAAAAATCACGTTTCATCCTTTAAACTTCAAAATGACACTGGTAGTCCTTTATACGCGGATAATGGTCACGTTTGGTCCTTTAGTCGACCGTATAAAGGACGAAACGTGACCATCATCCGTTAGATTAAAGGACCAAACGTGACCATCATCCGTTAGATTAAAGGACGAAACGTGACTATTATCCACGTATAAAGGACTACCAGTGTCATTTTGAAGTTTAAAGGATGAAACGTGATTTTTTGGTAAAACCACAAGGACGATTTGTGAAATTAACTCTAAATTATATTTGCAGTAAGGAAAAAATGGTGGTTTTTTTGGTCTAGTCACTGATGAAGAAGATAGTGGGGAAAAAAAATAGGAGATGATTAGATATAAAATTAGATTTAATGAAATTTGGAGTCCGTATAAAAAGCACTCGGTTTTGTATGACCAGTCCACTAGATTAATTTCATTGTTTTTTTTTTTATAATTTTTTTACTCTACTTTTTAGTTTTAGGCTTGTGGCTAATGTATTTCATTGATTTCAATTTATATCTTTCATATTGTTTTATAGTTTTCCTTCATAACTTTAAAAATATCAATGAATTTCACACAATAATATATATTTGGCTGTTTATATATAGTAAACTGCTTCAAATATTAAATATATAGTTTTTTAATTATGTTTATATATTTTTTTAAAATTATGTTTATGTTTATGTAATGTTTAGTTTATTTTAATGAAATGTTTGAAGCTAAAAATACCATATTATTTTTACAAGGATCATTTTCCCCAGACCTTCTCTACATCTACAACTCCAACTTCTAGTCCACCAACACCACCTAAGCCTGCCGGAAACATCCACCGCCACCCACCCAGCCGACAACATCCACTACCACCCACCCAGCCGGAAACAATAGTCACCCACATAGCCGGAGACAGCCACCGCTACCACACACCCACCCAACTGAAAACAACCCACTTGTGCCATAACCGAAAAGGAGCATCCTTAACTTTCTACTGATTAATGTTATTATTGATAATCTGTAAACAATATTGGAATTTTATGGAGTGTGTCTCCGATTAAAGAAAAAAGAAAAAAAAAAGAATGGGGAAAGTGATGTCTTGATGGAAAGGGGAAAGTGATGTACTGGCTCTGTTTTCTTTTTATAAAGGAATATATATTGCTAATATATATAAAGAAAGGAATTTGGGTCTGCTTTTTTTTTCTAAGAAAAATACTATTGTTAATATAAAAAGGGCAAATACGTCATTTCAGAGATTTTGTCAAAACATTCCTTAATACATTTTACCAACCAAACATGTTGATTGAATTTAATTCCATTTCATTCCATTGAAAAATATTCTGTGAATCAAACGCGACCTTAGCATTAAATTTAGATATCATAGGCCCAAAACGAATAAATTTTTAACATATATAAATTCCTTGAAGTGTACTTTCAAAACCCACGTGATCAAATATATACAGAAAAAAAAATAATGGATTACAGCATTTGACATTCCGTTAATTAATCCTAGGTAAAACTAAGCTACTACAAGTTAGAAGTGTAGGTGTTGGTGTTCTTCTGATTACAAGTTGACCACTTCCACCCCTTGCCTATGTGCCCCTCACCCCAGACCCCTCAACCCCTTGGAACACGCCTTCGACAGATATTGGTCACTGGACCATAGACTTTTGGGTGGCTATGGGGTCTCGAATGGTAGGATTCTTATTATATATTTGTGGTGCATTTCACTTTCGCCATGTTAGGGCATCAGGGATTCCTTTTGCAAGTGTTCCACAAGTACTAGTTGCGGCGACAAGGAACTTCAAGGTTGATGACATAATTCGATTGTATGAAATTAAAGGTGCAGATGCCGGTGTCAAATGGACACATTGCCATGGCTCCCTCATGGATGGAAGTATTAACATATTTGAGCATACCTGGACACATTGCCAGGGCTCCCTCATGGATGGAAGTATTAACATACACCTTAAGAATTTTACACAATTTTATTATAAAATAGGTATATATGATAGAATTTGAAGTTAAGTTGGGTATATATATATACCCAACTTAAACATATATATATATATAGAGAGAGAGAGTTAATTTCACAAATCGTCCTTATGGTTTGTCCAAAAATGCAGGTTTCATCCTTTAACTTTCGAAATGACAGTGGCAATCCTTTATAGGAAGATAATGGTCACGTTTCATCCTTTATTTAAACGGCAGTTAAGTCAGTGTCGTGAACCCCCTCACGTGGCTCCCACGTGAGGGTAGTATAGTATTTCTGAAGCTAACTTTTTCATTTCTTTATGCCTTCTAATTCCTTTACTTGTAAGTTCTGAAACTAAAGATTATCATTATTATATATAGATAATATATACAGATCTAAAATCATACATATATGCATACAAAATCTAAAATCAAAACAAGCACACATATACATATATACACACAAGCGAGATCTGATAGACAAATTTCACCTACCAAATTCCAAGTTTCCATCTAAAACATAGTTATGAACTTGCACACCACAAATGATTATATATCGATCTATATTCAAGCAAGCTTTTTATATATTTCAATTTAAGATCGAAGCTTATCTCTTCCAACAGGGAGCATCCTATAATACGATACACATCAAATCCATGACCGCCAACGACAATTATCGCCGTCGCTGACAACCCATCACCATCGCAGTCACTCTTATTCTTCATTTATTGAAAAACCTCTCATCCCTCTTATGCTTTTCTACCATATATATATCGTATCTTGCTTGAATAACTCCGGCGATGGGATCCGGTAAAAAGAGGGGCCGCAAAATAGGGACTACGGAAAGTGGGTGATAGATTCGTCCTTCTCACACCGCATAGGTTGATTTCATCAGCATCTCTCTCTGTTACCCGGATTTAATAACAAATCCACAACTACGTCGATTTTGTTTTTTTGGAGATGGTGGGTGGTGGTCCTGGTGGATAAGATGCGACGGAAGACGATGGTTGATTTGGCTGATTGGGTTTGTTAGGTTTGTCGAAATTGATGGTTGAAGGTGAGAAATGGAGACGAGCATGATAATGGTGGAAGTAAGTGGACGGTGATTTATTGTTAAAGATAAAACAACATCTATGTGTATTTTATTTTTATCTTGTATGCATGAATTGATAAAACTTCTAGAAAATATGGTAATGATAAATCTACATTTATGCTTTGTGAGTTTGTGATCAAATGATTACAATTGGAGGTGGAATTGATGTTTAATATTAGCAGGGTTTGATGAATTGGGTGTGAATAAAATAATGGATTGAAAAATCTTTAACATCAAATGGTTGGAATTTGGAAAAAGGGTGATTTGAGATTTAGAAATATGAAATTGAAAGAGGTCTGGGGATTGTGATCTGAATTGAGAAGGGTAGGTGTTAGTGACACTGATAGTCCTTTAAGGATGGGAAAAGACCTAAATACCCTCACGTTAAAAGCACGTGTATGAGTTAACGACACTGACTTAACGCCCATTTAAATAAAGGATGAAATGTGACCATTATCCTCCTATAAAGGATTGTCACTGTCATTTCCAAAGTTAAAGGATGAAACCTGCATTTTTGGTAAAACCATAAGGACGATTTGTGAAATTAACTATATATATATATATTATATATATATTATATATATATATATATAAATATATTTATATAACTATATATATATGGGGAATGATTAATCCTCCTAATTTATTAGCCTAAAAATCTTCCTAATTCATTTGATGGTGACATGTGAAAATTCAAGGAGGGAGATTAGGAAAGAGATTAAGTGGAATCCATTTGTCATATTCCTAAGCTTTTAGGAGAATTTTTAGGCTATAATTTGAAGATTTGGTTAGGTAACGTACTATTGATGTTTAAATAGGGGAAATACGAAATTCCACCAAAAACAAAAAGGGAACTCATATCTACAATCCATTATAAAGCAGCATCCCCTTTTTTCAATTAAGAAAAGATGATTTGATATGACTAATTTACCCCTGTTTTTTTATAATGTGATTTGCATCCTCTATTCAATCTACCTATTTTACCCTTGGTATAACACAGATGACACACCAAAACACATACACTCGCTCCACTTCTCTTCTCCCCGGCTAATGACACACACACAAAAAACACACTCACGCACCCATCTCCAAAACCATCACCACCCACCGGCGACAATCACCACCGCCCATGACCACCGCCCCCATCAATCCCCAAAACAATAACTACGGTATATTTTTTTAATTGTATCTTATCACTATTCTATTTTCGTTACAAATATGTTAACAGACGCAACCACCACAATCAAACCGATGCCACTTTTTTTGCTGCAATGTTGGTGTACTTCATCGTCTGATATATATCTATTTCTGTATATTTAGGCTGATTTCTATTTATATTCTTTTTTATAAATTTTGAATAAAAATAAATAAATTCAATATTTGTTTGGAATTAGTTCGGCGTTGAACTCAAAAGCTTGAATCTTTTAGTTTAGTCATGCACACATCGTGTCTGATAAAATGACTCAAAGAGTTAGGGATCTTCATTGTTTAGATGCTTTTAATGGTTGGAAATGTAACTTACTTCATATTTAAAGGGTGAAACCATGGTCGGAAATATGGTAGATAGATTGATGATAAAGAAATCAGATGCCAATACTCTATATTACGCATCGTGCCCAATTGTTGTTAACTTCTTGCGAGCCTATACTCTATATTACTAATTTTTCGGCTTTTGCAAATGACAATTTCTTATGTCTCTGCACCCACCAACACATTGTATCTTCTTTTTTCGATGGGCTTTATTATGCACAAACTCTTGAATGTATTTTTATTTTTCCTTTTGGTATTCGTGGATACATAATAATTAAGGTATGCATACCATAACTTTATGCTTAATGAAGTTTAAGGTTATAATTATGTGTTTCTTAAATAATACAATTAAGAAATAAAGAAATCAGATGCCATCAATCAGTTTCTTTATGTTGAATTCAGATTATTAGCTCGAAATGATCCAACCTACATTTTGTAATCAAAAATTTGTTAAATGAACCTTGTAACTGCGATATGTAATATATAACTATTTAGAAGATATGCTGTATTATAACAATTACAAATTAATAAAATGGAACAATAATAAGTATAACGTGAAAGTCATATATACCATTGAATTAAAGATGTTCCTCAACGATTGCAATTGTTGCACCATAACACACCAGAGCCGCAAGAAACACAAGATTCTTTGCAATACACGACCAGCTTACAAAACTTACATGCATTGTAATACCATCCATGTTTTGGGTCTACTTTGATAATGTTACTAACAACACCAACAGGGTAAGGTTCATGTGAGAACTATTTACATATGAATATTGATAATTTCAAGTATAATTTCATCTATTCATATGTGAGCAATTTTTTAACATATATTATTCACATATGAACATAAGTTATAATTTAAAGGTTCTCATGGTTTTTCCAATTGAAATGGTTCTCACATGCAATATATATTATATATATATATATATATATATATATATATATATATATATAGATATATATAATTACATACATTATACATACACACACAACATCAATATAAATAAGGTTCATGTGAGAACTATTTACATATGAATATTGATAATTTCAAGTATAATTTCATCTATTCATATGTGAGCAAGTTTTTAACATATATTATTCACATATGAACATAAGTTATAATTAATCCATAAAAAAAACATTTATAGATATATTAAAAAATTAGTATGTGAGGGGTTCTACACCCAAGTTTGGGTGTCTAACAGCCACATACTCCATTTTCTCATATATATATATATATATATATATACTCCTTTATAATAATTATCAACCCCCTTACTTTTAGAAAGTGTTAGAAAATGATTAGATGGAAAAGTACTAAATTACCCTTAATAAACACCCAATATGGAAAATGGTTATTAGAGATTACCAAATTTGTCCTTAATGAATTAATTTACACTTTAAACTTTTATCTTGCTAATTTACACTCTAAGTCCTTATCTTCTAAAATATTTCGACTATCACCATTACATCAACTTACACGGTTACACCACTCGACACCAATTGTCGATGTCATCACCACCCGTCACCGACACCACTAAACCACCGTCACCGCCGCCGCATTGCGCGGGTACAATGCTAGTATATATATATATATATATATAGGGGTTCTACACCCAAGTTTGGGTGTCTAACAGACACATACTCCATTTTCTCATATATATATATATATATGAGAAAATGGAGTATGTGGCTGTTAGACACCCAAGCTTGGGTGTAGAACCCCTCACATACTAATTTTTTAATATATCTATAAATGCTTGGCCCCCCATGCTTTTTATGGATTAAAAAAACAAGATGTGAGGGATTCTACACCCAAGCTTGGGTGTCTAACAGCCACATAAACCCTAACCTCTCTCTCTCTATATATATATATATAAATAATGTTACATTACATGCATGCATTATAAGTTGGGTGTATATATAATGTTACCATACAAAATTATATATATATACTAGGCAAATCACGTCTTCGATTCTCTAGCTTCTTGTCCAATTTATCACTAACCCTCTGCAAAGTCAATGGAAAAAATCAACACAAAAATATCATTGCAAAGACTATCATACCCAAAAATATAGTCTTTGATACATACGTCAACTTGAAATTCATGCAGGAATGACTTGCCCGTCCTCCAAGCGAAAGTGGGGCTCTTGCCAAATCCTTTGGTTGGTTTGTACCGCTGATGACCACCAAAGTCAAAATTAGACCATGAGTGAACATTGAGACCCGCTCACATCGCACACCCTTTGATATCCCACCACTTGGCATTTATCTTAGCCATAACATCAACATCTATAAAAACACTCTTCAACTGCCAAATGGGTAGTTCTTGTTTAACACCACAAAAACTTTCCCATTCTTGTCTAGCAACGGCACACATTGACCGAAAAAGGCAGGCAGTCAACAGAGAGTCTTATGTGCCTGAAGATCGTGAGATGGGGCCCTGACATTGTGGGGATAATTGAACTGAATGTTATTGAATTTCATAAAAGGCATCCCCACAATATTTGTGGCATCAACATCAAAGATTACTTGCACTCCTGGTTCCTCAATGCAGCTACTCTTGCTTCCAATCATATGCTAATTCTAAAAGAAAGAAAAAGCAACATTATTTTATGACTATAAAGATATATAAAAAAATAAATCCTATGATTATGAGTGACTTACCTTCAGTTTCGAATACTATAGCAACAGTATCAGTTGGAAGGACCGTGTTGGTCATGAATCATTTCTTCGGTATAAGAGAGGTTTCCCTCACCTACAAAGAGAGCTTTACCAAGTTTGCGTGTGTCTGAGATAAAATAATAATTAAAAAAAGGTTTAATTACAATACCAATTAAAACTTAAATTCACAAATCAAGTTGTTACTTCGAAGCAATTTGTCTAATTAAAAAAAACATTTTAAAATCTTTAGAAACAAATTTATATATACCAGTAATTAAAACACTTGAAATATATACATAAAACTTATCATAAAAAAAAAAAAGAAAAATCAAATGTCATCTAAACAGATTCTTACAACCACTAAACCAAAAACGACTTTATGGGTATGTAATAATGCTATTAGAAAAAATAATATATAAATAAATAAATATATACTTTCAATATGTTGCCTTTATAACAATACAACAATAACTTTTTCTATTTAAAAAAAAAGTAATTTATCAACGGGCTAAGATATTGCAAGTTTAACAGGCCCAACAACTCATGGCCCTAAACAAACCAATTATCAGCCCCTAATTATCATCCCTTTAATCCTGTATGAAACGTGGACAATTAATGTCATGCTTAATAAATTGGTACATATTTAGTGCTTACAAAAGTTGTAGATTACTGTTAACATGAAAAGTTTTTAATTAGTATATATATAATAATAATATATAGAGTTATCGACATAAATCGTCCCTGTGGTTTACCCAAAAAATCACGTTTCATCCCTGTGGTTCAATAACCTCGTCGACAGTCCTTTATAGGAGGATAAGGTTCGTGTTTGATCCTTTAAGTTAACAGTCGTTATCTGCCCTCCGTTAAAACCCTCACGTGCCTCCCACGTGAGGGTATTTGGGTCTTTTCACCCCTTTAAAGGACCAAACTTGAGATTAATTTTAGAGTTAATGACATAAATCGTCCCTGTGGTTTACCTAAATAGTCAACTTTCGTCCTTTAAAATTCAAAACCTCAAGGACAGTCCTTTATAGGTGGATAAGGATCATGTTCGGTCCTTTGACTATTTGACCGTCAAGTGGTCTCCGTTAAACCCCCCACGTGACACCCACGTGAGGGGTACTCCAGTAATTTGCCACCCATAAAGGACTGTTCTTGAGGTTTTGAATTTTAAAGGACGAAAGGTGACTATTTAGGTAAACCACAAGGACGATTTATGTCATTAACTCATATATATATAACCCTACTCTCTCGTCCTGAAGCCTATTCTCTCCCACCCCATCACTTACCACTCCGATCGGCCATCACCATTGCCCGCCGTCCGCCGTTGTTGGACCACCATCAAACCACCGTAACACCACAACTGCAGCCCACTACATATATATACACACAAACATATATTGCAAACATATATCTAGAAATCAGTATACATGTACATATATACATATTCATCATCTTCAAAACAAGATCCATCGTTCTTCATTTATTAGTGGTATCGATCCCATAGTATAATAATCGATCAATCACCTAAATCATCACCTAGTCGTGTTCTTCCAATTCCCTTTCTGATATGGAAACCCCATATCGATCTCCGGCTGTGGTGTTGACATTTGATTTTCCGGCAAGGGTGGTTGTGGTGTTGGTAGCCGGTGGTGTTGGGGGTGGGTTTTGTTGGTGGCCGTGAGGTCGTTATGAAGATGGGGTTTTGGTGGTGGTGTAGGGTGTGGTCCAGTAGTGTGGTCCGGTGGTGAAAATCCGGTGATGGGTATAATTGTTTTTAGGGGCTTGCATCAGATTGTTGGAAACAAGGTTATTGATTTGTTTCATTATTTGATTATCCTTATTGAGAATTAGTGCTTTGTTTCTATGTGGCATTGTTTTTGTAGTAAGTGGGTTTTATTCCAGAACTATTAAATTAGGTAATATGTAGGATTTTCTGGGTTCGAGTGGGATCACAAATGATTCTTGTTCTTGTGATGAGCTTAAAGAAAATATAGTAGTAAGGATGATGTTTTGAGAAAAAAAAAGCATTCTTCATAAAATTCGTAGTCTTTGTATTTTTGTATGAGTTAATGACATAAATCGTCCCTATGGTTTACCTAAATAGTCACCTTTCGTCATTTAAAATTCAAAACCTATGGGTGGCAAATTACTGGAGTACCCCTCACGTGGGTGTCACGTGGGGGGTTTAACGGAGACCACTTGACGGTCAAATAGTCAAATGACCGAACATGATCCTTATCCACCTATAAAGGACTGTCCTTGAGGTTTTGAATTTTAAAGAACGAAGGGTGACTATTTAGGTAAACCACAGGGACGATTTATGTCATTAACTCTTAATTTTATGACAAACATATATACATATTCATCATCTTCAAAACAAGATCCATCGTTCATCATTTATTAGTGGTATCGATCCCATAGTATAATAATCGATCAATCACCTAAATCATCACCTAGTCGTGTTCTTCCAATTCCCTTTCTGATATGGAAACCCCATATCGATCTCCGGCTGTGGTGTTGACATTTGATTTTCCGGCAAGGGTGGTTGTGGTGTTGGTAGCCGGTGGTGTTGGGGGTGGGTTTTGTTGGTGGCCGTGAGGTCGTTATGAAGATGGGGTTTTGGTGGTGGTGTAGGGTGTGGTCCAGTAGTGTGGTCCGGTGGTGAAAATCCGGTGATGGGTATAATTGTTTTTAGGGGCTTGCATCAGATTGTTGGAAACAAGGTTATTGATTTGTTTCATTATTTGATTATCCTTATTGAGAATTAGTGCTTTGTTTCTATGTGGCATTGTTTTTGTAGTAAGTGGGTTTTATTCCAGAACTATTAAATTAGGTAATATGTAGGATTTTCTGGGTTCGAGTGGGATCACAAATGATTCTTGTTCTTGTGATGAGCTTAAAGAAAATATAGTAGTAAGGATGATGTTTTGAGAAAAAAAAAAGCATTCTTCATAAAATTCGTAGTCTTTGTATTTTTGTATGAGTTAATGACATAAATCGTCCCTATGGTTTACCTAAATAGTCACCTTTCGTCATTTAAAATTCAAAACCTATGGGTGGCAAATTACTGGAGTACCCCTCACGTGGGTGTCACGTGGGGGGTTTAACGGAGACCACTTGACGGTCAAATAGTCAAATGACCGAACATGATCCTTATCCACCTATAAAGGACTGTCCTTGAGGTTTTGAATTTTAAAGAACGAAGGGTGACTATTTAGGTAAACCACAGGGACGATTTATGTCATTAACTCTTAATTTTATGACAAACAATATATACATAAATTAACTTAGCCCACATTTATCATCATAATCCATACCATCATTCCCAATCTAGATCTGCAAACACACACAGTAAACCTAACCCACATCTATAACAAAATAAACACAGACACGATCAATTGATTCCAACATTATACATTAACCACCATTTTGACCACCACGGCTACTAACTGCCACCTCCGACTACCGTCCCGCCTTTGCTCCACTGTGTGTTTCTTGGGTCGTATTTGCGTTTATGTTGTTATTTAAGATGGTTTACAACTTTGTGAATCGATTAGTATATATAGAAACAATATAGATCTTGAAAAAAAAGCTTTGCAGAAGCTTGTATCAATGAAACTTTGTATCCATGGAAGATTGTGTCGGAAAATAGAGCAACGACCGCAGTGGTTGGTGCCCGTGATGGTGTCGGAGATGAGAGACGGCGGGGCGAGTGGCCAGAATACAATAACATGGTGATTTTTTTGGTTAGTTTTGGGGAGTTGAAAACAGTGTCGTTTTGAGATAGAAATTAAGATATATAGATGTAGATTCGTGTATGTATGTGTATGATTTGAAATGGTGTTGTTCGATAAAGAATGAATGATTTGATCGGAAAAGCTACAGAAAACGCTGGGTGTTTTTTATTCAAGTCGGTGGGAATTTGGGGTTTAGTTGAGACTTGTGAAATTTGTGGGGTTTTATTTGGTGGTGAGGAACAAAGGGACGCAATGGAGGCGGCGGCCGAAAAATTTGGGAGGAAGGCAAACAACAGCAGTGGCCAAATTGAGCCACAAACCTACCACCAAACCTGCCACCACACTCCATTCGTAATATGGAAATAGATTTTTATGTGTAAATTTCGTTTGTGTGTATGTATGGAAATGGATTTTATGTGTAGATTTCATTTGTGTTTGGATGTATATTAGGCCTCCAAGTGGAAGAAAAAGAAAATGAAATAAAATCACCAATGGTCCTTTAGAGGTAGGAAATGACCCAAATACCCTCACGTGGGAGGCACGTGAGGGTTTTAACGGAGGGCAAATAACGACCGTTAACTTAAAGGATCAAACACGAACCTTATCCTCCTATAAAGGACTGTCGATGAGGTTATTGAACCACAGGGATGAAACGTGATTTTTTGGGTAAACCACAGGGACGATTTATGTCGATAACTCTAATATATATAATGTTACCATACCTGCATTATAAGTTGGGTGTATATATATATAATTTGAAGATTTGGTTAGATAACGTACTATTGATGTTTAAATAGGGGAAATACGAAATTCCACCAAAAACAAAAAGGGAACTCATATAATGGTTAGAATGTAACTTACTTCATTTTTAAACGGTGAAATCATGGTCGGAAATATGGTAGATAGATTGATGATAAAGAAATCGGATGTCATCAATTAGTTTCTTTCTGGTGAATTCAGATTATTAGCTCGAAATGATCCAACCTACATTTTGTAATCAAAAATATAAAAGATTATTAAAAGAAAAGGTGAGTAGCACAAGAGGCGGTCTGTAAACAAGATACTGAAAATAGGTTTCTTTACAAACCCATCTAATTTTGTATACGGGCCTCGACCAGCACCCAGCCGACTCATTCATATAACATTTTAGACCAATGTATATGATTACATAAGTAACACGTAAATATATTCTCTAGTCTTATCACTTTTTTACAATTCTTGGTAAAAGCTTTAATCACAAGATTGATGTTTATTCTACCAAACATAACCCAACATAAAACAAACACCTCAAAATAACCAATTTTACTCACCCTGAATACATGCTCTGTGCTTGCAAACTTTGGCCTAAATTTACTACCAACATCATCTTTCTACCATGCATTATTGACTTATTGTACACAAAACTCAAGTAAAACTCTACATATATTATTTGGTATATGTGGCTGCCTGCATAGTGCATATTCACAGCAACTACAATAAGCATTTTTTCTTCTTTTTTTTTTTTGCAAGTGCGACAAACATATTAGACTTTATTCACCAAGAGTTATGAATTTCAAAGCTGAAACAATCTACTTTATACCATACTAAAAACAGAACCGAGATTACTAAGGAAAAGCCCTTATAATAAAATCGAGTAACCACGCAAAGATACTATTATTATCCTTAACAAGATCAATCTAGAACCGCAAAGAAGCCAATGACTCATACTCATTATCCATGTAATCACATCAATAAAATAACCCATTTTTAAAAATCAGTCATAATATAAAACCACACAAGAATGTTTAGTATTTCCTTTATTTTAGGTTCTATAAATTTAATTACAACTATCTTCAAGAAACTTTAGACTCAGACTTTAACCAAGACACAAATCAAAGAGTAATGAATATTAAAAGACTTGATCCAACATATATAATAATGAACCGGAAAAAAACCTATAAAAAAAACCCAAGTTATGCTATTTAAACACGCAAAAAAGTAGTATACCTGTAAAATGACGAAACAATGGGCGGATCGGTGGTGGCTGATGGTGGCTCGCCGGGCAATGATAGATAACGGGGGTTGGTGCACACCGTTGGGTGTTTGTGTGTTTGTGTGTGTGGTAGGACTTGGTAAGGTTATAAATTAGAGCAATTGAGTACTCTGTACTTAAAGAAGCTTTTTAGTTTCACAGATCTAGAAAAATAAAAACAAGAGTTAAGGATGCCGACGGAAATCTAAATCTATTTCTGTAAAAACAAGAAATCGAAAGTGACTGTGTGTTTGTAATTGTGTGACGGAAATCTAAATCTAAATCGAAAGGAATCGACGGATATCTAAATCTAAATCTATATGTGTGGTTGAGTTTGTTCGAGAGATGAGAGGTGAGAGGTAGATCATATGATGTTTCACGTGCTTTCTACTATAGCCAATCTATGATGCATTTCTATCTTTTATTCTTTTACAATTATACTAGATTTTAAACCCGTGTCCAGTGGGTTTACGATATTATCAGTATTAGATCTTCATACATTAAGTCATAAAAGCTTATAATTTTGAAGATATACGGTTCTAAGTGTTATACTTTGTAAGTTGTAGTACAATAATAATATGTTCGTCACTGTCATTATTAGCTGAGACATATTGATGGAATTGTTTGCCGTAGTCATTCCACAAGGCACATGCTATAATAATTTCTCTATAATAGAATTTTTTGAAAACAGTTGTACTCATAATGTGATATTATTATGAAAGATAATTAAGAATTAAAATATAAACATACTTGTGTTCCTGTACTTGACATTCAAGTATATGTACTTGATCATGATGCGAACCCATAACACGCATAGGTTTATTTTCAATCACATTTCCTATGATAATTAGATAACAATTAGGATTGTCTTCATATTCTTTGATAACAATTAGGACTCTTGATTTGAGTGACAATTGTAACTTCAAACATTAATACGCAAAACTAATATATAAAAAAGGAGAAAATTATGTATCTTTTTGATTGAGAGATAGAATGAATCTTGAATGGAGTTCATATTGATTTGGATTTAGTATTCTAGTAACCTTTTGTTGTAAATCGTGTTTTGTTCTATGATTCCTATTGTGTTTAGGATAAGGATGTTGTATATCGTCATCTGTTATTATGTTTGGGATATGTATCTAGAGTTCAAATTGTGTTTATATTAAATATTAAACTAAATATTAATATTTATAATTTATAAAAATCTAATCTAATATTTGTTAATAAGTCATTAGGTTTTGAAATTATTTTTTATAGACAATAGTTCATATGTTGAAATTTTTTTAATTAATTAAATGATTGTAAATTTTAAAACATTCTCTCAAGTTATGGCTAAAAATAAATATAAATTAAGTATTCAGGGCTAAAAAGTGTAAATTATTGATGGAAAACAAAAAAATGTAAATTAATGAGACTTTTTCTACAAATTAATATAAATACTAATATAATAGTAATATATTTGGATAATGATTATTAGGTTTTTTAATTTATAGTTAATCTATATGATGACATAAGCGAGAGTCAATTTGATGAAATTGAGCGATTTGATTGGTTAATAAGTCATTAGTTTAACTGTCTTATAGTATATATTAAGATTAAGATATTTGGAACATATCTTTTCAACTCATGCATATACCACCGTGTTTGAACTCTGAATCATTAGTGTCAAATTTATGTAGATCATGTTTTTTTAGTGTTATAATTTTATTTTATTTAGGATCATTGATTATAGAACTTAATATTATTAAACTCATAATATTTAAGTTAAAACTTTTTTTATACTACTTTGTTAAATAAAATTTTTTGATATTACTTTGTTAAATGTATGTTACATCAAAAACCCGATCCAATTCTCGTCCAACTAGAACTAGTCTAATATTGTAAGACCAGTTCGGTGTCCAGTTCGGTTTTCAAAACATTGCTTTTTACTATGGATACATGAGAGTTTGGCCAAGTTTTTCCCATTAAAATATAATTTAAAGATAAGTTTTTAATCTTGACCCTTGATTTTCATTCAAGGGTCAAGATCTTCCCAACTTGACTAGTCAAGTTGGGATAACTTTAGGAATCTTCTCCCAACTAGTTGTAGAACCTTTTAACTCGAACACAATCGAAAATTATAAATAAATGTTGTAAGTTAGTAACTCTGCAATAGTTGTTTTTTTTTTTTGAACATCAACTCTGCGATAGCTAAGGCTTCCCTTTACTACGCAGTCAACAAGCATTCAAGTCTATGTGGCCAGTGGCCACTATCCCTTGCAGTCAATAACCATTGGAGTAATAACACGTTATGGAGTATGGACCACAATCTTTATTTGTATGCGGCCACTATCTTCAAAGACTTTGGTGATCCTTGATTCACTCCTAAGTCTACCATTACATGTCTTGGGACTCTAGTCGATTGTGAATCGGATGCGGCTCTTATAAGTATGGCAAATTACTTCTAAATTTGCCCCTCATAAAAAAATTTATGGCCCTGCCCTATCAATCCCATATCAAATTTAGTACTCGTTCGCAAAAGATTTTAAGCTATGTTGTGTTATACTCTTTTTTTATGATAGTGGCATGTTGTGCTATATATGTACGTGCCCCATTCCCCTGCTTCTGGATTTTAAGAACATGCAGTATCTACAAAAAGATATATATTTTAATTTGTATATCACGTATCGTAAAGCCTCTTGTCAAATGTCGAGGTGGTCAATAAAAATAGGCCGTTAGAACGATATTAACTCTTGTCCTATAGCTACACAACTCCATTAACATTTAGCATTTGCTTAAGTTGAGCATGTATATATACGAGTCATATGCCCGCGCAATGCGGCGGTATAATTACGGTGTGAAGCTCGGGAATGGAGATTAGATCGGCGACGGAGAGAGTCATGATTTGTAAATAATAATTTACAAAATTATATCTAGTAAAAAATTAAATATATATTAAAAATTTCACATTAAACATAATTGTTTTTATGTTTATTGATAATAAAACAGATGATTGTGCACCAAACCGCATAGTTGATGATGACTCCGGAAAAGGGCTTCGTCCATGGAGAGGTGATTGAGGTTTAAGAGTTTGTGGCGATTCCCCGAAGGTAGGAGCGGTGCTCCTTTACGCCAACTATATGTGTTTTGTGTTTGTCGAAGGTTCTTCGACTTTTGTTAGGGTTTTTGGCTGATTGTAATCGTGCCTTTGAGGGAGAATTCCCTCTCCTTATATAGGAGAGGGTAACTTGGAGGGAAAGCTAGGGTTTTAGCCTCCTTTAGGGTTTCGGATATCATTGTCATGTTTATCCGATTTGCTTGCCATCATTATCCTTTTATAATTGGGATATGATTTGCTATGTTTTAGGAAAGGATTTAGGCTTATCCCAAACCATTTATTTATTATTAACGTCTTCGGGCTTCATGCTAGGTGGCCTTCGTATCATAGTTCGGAGGGGTACATCGTCAAGCCCCCCAGTCTAATATTAGAGGTTGTCAAGGCTGTGATTTTAGACTTCACTTCTTTGTCTTCTAATGCTTTGGTCTTCATACAATTTTGTCCTTCCAAGATTTGCTAAAAGTTTTGCTTGGAGAACTAAAGGATGCTTAATTTTGATAGATCGCAGGGACTGAAGGCGAATGACTTTTTCTTGATGTTGTAAGTTGTAGTTTGTAATAGTTGATCAAACGGTTGGGACGAGGCTTCATTATTCGCGCTATTATACCTTTAAAGATTTTTTCGCCATTGTTGATCGCTACTTGCCCAAGTAACTTTTCTTTCTTTGCACGAAAGTGATTTGTCAAATGAGATAAGGTAGCGAGCGATCTTTATAAGGTACTTTCACGAAGGCTCTTGATATGGTTTTTACTAGGGACCAGTTGTTTCTTTTTTTATGGATCTTTGATCTTTGAATCTCACTTTTTGCGATGAAATTTTGCGCGGTCGTGGATTTACGGAGATTAGTGAGTCTTATAACGGAAGAAATTGGGAATATATTTATAGTATGGGTAATCATGAAGTGTTATGCTTCTGATTCGGTGGTGTCATGGTATCCTTGGTAAAGTAATACACTTGCTATGTTGGGTATAATCCCGAAGGCTATCATGAGACGAGGTCGTTTGCCATTGTCTTTGTTGGATAAGTTGATGGGAAACGTGAGCGTCTTGCATGGTAGGTGAAACTAGGCGTTATGAGAGAGTTTCTTCTTATCGGTCTTCCTCATAATGGGGTAAGTTTGGATGTGTCTTCGCATCTTTTTGTTATGCATAATGTAAACAACCGGTGTTGTATCAGAGGTCATATTTCCGTTGGGCTATTCCCCTTTTGTCGCTTTGTTCAGTAACTACTTGCGTTGATGATCTTGATGTACGTTGCTTTTACTTGTCATGTGGTTGTGTCCTTGTTCCGTAGACCACATGGTTATCTTCTTATGATTCTTTCCTTTGATGTAGGGCAGATGTTGCAGACTTTAGAAATTTTGCTTCTCGTTATGTGGAGAAGGCATCTCTGATGTTTCAGAGTTATGTGGGATATGCTCTTCATATATTGTCGATTTTGATGTCTTTGGATGACTATTCTCTTCTTGTAATTATCTACGAAGGTGCTAGAGGTATCCTCGTTGTTATGGGAGGTTTCTTTGAAGTTCCCAAGGGTTCCCCTTTTCTCTTTCTGATTTTGGTAGTGGTTTATGTAGGCCACTATCCTTTGTTGACTCTTTCAAGTTTTTTTATGGGCTTCGGGTGATGAACTATTCTTTATATTATCCGTAAGTCCTTTCTTTAGGCTTCGAGTATATATTATGAAGAGATCATCATTCTGAGCTACCTTTTTATTGCTTTGAAGTTGTCTCTGGACCTTTGGGGGTGCATATATGGCCTCCGTGTGGTCCCGTAGAAGTTTGCTGGAAATTTGAAGGTCCATCTAGCGTATATGCACGGTATCGAGGGTACCACCATTCGATTATTTCGTGTCTCACATTTGCTTACGGTCTGCATGGTATCGAAGGCACTCACCTTCGTATTTTCCATGTCTTTTCGTTGGTGCATGCTTCGTTATGGAAGGTTTGTTCTTCCAGTTACGATTTGGCTATATGTTATGTAGGCGTCCCTATCATACATTGAGCCTTAGTAGCATGTCTTTTATTGGTAAATGGATACGTACGTGGTAAGATAGGTAATACGATAGGGAGCGACCCTTCGTAATGGTTAAAGATGAGGGTGTGTTCACCGCTTTCTGACCTTATTCGGGCCATAGGTTTTACGACGTTGGACATATAAGTCTCTTTGTCGTGTACAAAATAATTCAAACCTTTGTTAGGTCGTATATTCGTGATTTTGGTCCCTTCGAGGGTGAGACCTTTATATCATGCCTTCTTTAAACCTCAGTACTCACATATGAACAACTCCATAAATTAGCCATTACGAAGCTTGTCTAAAACTTTGTAGTTAAGCCATTACGCCATTTAAACAACTGTCAACTGTGAGCTGGGATCAAAGAGTTAGCATAATATCTAATAAAGACTTATATGGATGCTCGGTTGCACCATTTTTTCAGTTTAGTAATAACATAAAACGTTGTGGTCTCAATAGGACCAATGTTTGGCCAAGTGCGGAGGGCACTGCCTTCCGATTTTTCGTTGGCCTCTTTATTTATAATTTATTACTATTATGAGGTATTCTCCGTATTGAGTGAAGGGTATTTGCTATGGCAATTTTGTACATATTTGTGTATAATATTCCTTTAAAGTGTTTGATATTGTTTTAAAGGGTTTCTAATTTTTGGTATTCTATGTTCCTATAGGTTTAGGAATATTAGTTCATGGTTCCGATGGCAACCACCCGCGGGGTTCCATGTCTCACATTTTTGGTTGCCCAAAGGGCTGCATGCTATAACCTCAGGATTGTATCCTTGTGGCTTTAATTATATGCTATTTGAGAGTTTTTTTGGGTAATATCTTATTTTTGGAGTTTAATTTTAGTTGCGATGCTAAGGCCTAGGTAACAATTTGAGTAAGTTTATCTAGTTAAAGGCGTTGGAGGATATTGTCTAGGTCTCTAGTTGTGTAAACAAGAGTGAGACGAGGACTTCTTTGACTTATGCAGTGTAAAAAGGATTGTTGGTAATGGGTAAAACTTTGGATATTCGGATGTTGTAAGGAAATTATCACGGCAGGCTATTTATAAACTTCTGGATTTATGGGGAGGTGGATTGTCAAGCCTCTTAGGCTTGAGGGTAGTGATGAAACGTGTATTCGTTGACCTTCGTGCTTGCGAAGGTTATTTAAAAGGTTTATGGGATAGAAGTATGAGTGATAGTAGTCTCAACCTTCTTAGGCTTAAATAAGACTTTTTTATACAAGATCGTGGGCTCGTGGCCTCTGATATATTTTGGTTTCGGGTTTTCCCTAGAGTATATGAGTTTTATGCGCTTGGCATTTATCTAGGTTGTATGGGTATGTGTTAGATATGTTCCTCTAGGACGCATAGATTGATTTTTAGGTAATAGATCTTGTAGGGGGTAACTGTAACACCCGACGTTTAAAAATATGGGTTTTCAAAAGCTTTCACCTAACGGTGTCAATTTTGCGGAAGGAAAGACTTTAAAAGTCAAAACCGATAAAAACTGTTCGGTTTCTACGTTTAGTTGGTGTTACATGTAATACCATCAAATAGTTTAAAATGAAAACCCAACGGTTGCCCAACACAAAACAACCGTTCAACAATACTACATAAATTCGACATCAAGTACGAAATGTAAATAAATGTCTAAAGTGACAATCATCTATGGGTAGCTAAGTTCTCCTTCATGCATCTACCCAACTCTCACTCTTATTCCTGCATCAACTAATCCTTCAAGCTAAACCTGAGGGAACAACCACATTTAAGAAACAAGTGTTAGCTAACGAATTAGCTAAGTAAGATAACACTATGTAATAAAACATTTGTCCAATTAAAACAATCTTCGTTATTAAACAAGTTCATTTAGGCACAACACACATCACACATTCACACATAACTGCATATCAACTTCATATCAATTAGGATGAATCACCCTAAATGTGCCTATCCTTCTTTATATTCACACATTATCACACATATCTTCATTATCTGCATATAAGTGTAACATAAGTCACACCCGACTAGATGCTTCACCAAAAGGCTAGTCATACTTCGTCGTTAAGGAATGGCAAGCCAATCCAAGAGTAATCCGTATGTGGAGGTTGGTCAAACCCCTCGTATTACTCGCCCTGCATTTTAAAGACCATGTTGCAAGGAGCCACCCAAGCAACAACTACGTCAACGCACTTAGCCGGCTAGGGCAAGTACGGGTTAAGCTTAACACTTTCCCTGCATTATATTTACGAGCTCGGTTTCACACATATGGTTCAGGTAACACACATTCCTAAACCGTCACACACATATAGTCTAGGTAACACACATTCCTAGACATTCACACACTTTATCTTCATTACGTTTGGATCCTTAAACGTGCAAGTGACATGGCAACCTATTAAGTCTAGTGAGCTAGGTGTACAAGCCATGCAAGCATGCATATATCACACATCAACTTCATTTCTACATTTCATGCATAACGAGATACTTCGTAATACTACATAAACTACATAACAATACACTACATTAAGCAATACTTCATTTCACTACATTAGGGACTGCATTTCAGGTCTCATGGACAACTACATAACCCATAATACCTCCCGTGTAACCCCATATGCCCACATGCAATATAAAGATACCAAATGGAAGTATTTATGATTTGAAACCAGCTTTTCGTTGAATCCCCTAGCGTGTCAAAGTAGTGTATCTTACCTCGGCGTAGTCCACAACAATCAACAACTAGTTACAATGCAAGTAACTATGCTCGTCTACCTATAATTAATGAACAAGCATTAGACAACTACATTCTCACGTTACTAAGGTCATAAACTAGACCCCACACACTTTAAAGACTCACTTTAGTTTCAGGTCTAATCTACGTGTCAAACGACGTTACGGTTCAAAATATAACATTTTCTGAAAACTGAGGAGTTGCGCCGCAACATAGAGTTGCGCCGCAGCTCAAGCCTCCAGTTGCGCCGCAACACCTTATGTTGCGCCGCAACCTATCTTTCTGGAATTGAGTTGCGCCGCAACTCGTTGCGATTCTGCACAACATCAAACGATTTTACCCCAAACCAGATCCAAACCATTCCAAATCAATTCTCAGACCTTTGTACATCAAAATCCTTCATATTCAAATCATTACAAAGCATTACAACCATCAATTACATCCTACATAACTTTAATCCATCAAAACCACCATTAATCTTCATTAAACGATCTCACCACAACCCTATAATTAATCCTAATGACTCATATAATCAAAAGGACCAAAAATCAATGATTTAATACCTGCTATACCTGTAGATAACAAATAGGATGCAAAACCCTTGACAATACACACTCGAATCACACGTAGGGAAGCTTTTCGGCTTGCAATTTGATAGAAGAACTTGGTGGAGTGATTAGGGCTTGCTTAAAGAATGTGTTGGCTGCAAATAATGATCTAATGACACACTCAAAGACCCTAATCCCGTTTTTGACTTTCCTCCTATGTCAAAACTAGTCCCTAAGCTTCCTAATGCTTCATTATTGGTCACAAACTACCCTATGGACCATATATATCATTAATACTTCTTTAGATGCCACTACATAGGCGTTTAACTATATTATATCCACACAAATCCTGCATTAAACATTTTAGGCTTTCAAACCTCACACACAATCACACTTTAACTACATATAAACATTAAATCTAAAATAGACTTAACGACACACATAACGTTGACTTAACGGCATTAGTCAACTGTTAAATAAAAAGTTGAGGATGTTACAGTAACCTACTTTCGGAGTTTTACTTTATGAAAGCGTTATGAAGGGAAAGTATTATACCCGATGATTTTGCTGTACGGCGGTTGTATGATCTACGAAGAGTAGGAAACCATGTCCGTGGCTTTATCTAGACGGGAATATTTCAGCATGTCAATACTTTTAAGGGTTGGTAATTTATGAGGCTTATGCCTTACGAATTGAGTCGTGGGTGAGCTGTGGTATATGGTTTAAACTACCACGTAGGTGACCATTATACAAGCTATATACACCTTTAGGTAAAATATAAAAGATCATGGTTTTAGTGCATACCTTGGGATTTTAATGCCCATATAGTTTAGTTGGAGAGCTTTTACCTCACATCTTAATCTTTGTAGAGGAAGATTGCAGGTGTGACCTTTTTCAGCGGAGAAAGTGTCAGAAAGATTTGTGAATTTGGTCTTGCAACGTCATCGAAGGTGAGGTATATATCATCATTAGCCCCCCAGTCTAATATTATGGACTCCTAGGGTCGTGAATTTAGACTGTACTTCTTATTCTTAGATTGCGCGGGTTTCTCAAGTTATTGTATCGAATTTGCTTCGGCTTTCAAATGTTACTGAAGGTTGTCAGAGGTGTATAAGCTCGCCAAAGGCTAGTGTATGTCTTCAAAGGTCGCCGAAGGCTGTCGGAGATTTCCGAAGCTCACCGAAGGCTTCTGGAGGTTTCCGAAGCTCACCGAAGGCTGTCGAAGATTTCCGAAGCTCACTGAAGGCTGTCGAAGATTTCCGAAGCTCACTGAAGGCTTTCGGAGGTTTCCGGAGCTCACCGAAGGCTTTCGGAGGTTTCCGAAGCTCACTGAAGGCTTTTGGAGGTTTTGGGTCAAGCTCTCTATCTGGATCTACATCGGAGAAAGTTACAGAGCAGACCCTTCGTATTGATCTTTTTCTTTTATCATAAGGTTTTCCTCTATTGTGAGGTGGTGTTTGAACCATTGAGATGGTTTCTTGCCTCTCTTTTTATTATTATATTCTTGTACCCATTGTTTGTATAATTACTAGAACAACTATGTATGCAAGTAAAATTTTTATAAAGATAATACGTAAGAACAATCGATTGAATCGTCTATCTAATTGTTCCTCAACCGCAAAAAGTGGATTAGGATCCTGTCTAAGAATTTCTTTTTTGGACTAACGAAGAAAAACGCGTTAATTCATGATATTGGTTGATTCAAGATTTTGAATCACAAAAAGGGTTTGGCGTCGAGAAACAACATTATTAGTTTCTCGTTACCATATGTTATAAAAGTAGTTTGATACATGCTTGTTTATTTATTTTAGAACGAAATGCATTTTTGGTCCCTGTGTTATCACACCATTTGCAACTTTGATACAAACATATGAAAAGTGGCGAAACGTATCCCTGTGATATCACACCTGTTGCAATTTTGGTCCAAAAGTAACGTGCCGTTTATTTTCACCGTTAAATGTATCATGTGAGAGGCACGTGATGGACAATATTGTCTTTTCGTCTAAACGATGACTATTCTTGCAACATATATCATCATCATCATCATCAAATTACTTATATAAATGTCTCGATCTAATTAAGTAAAACCAAAACTCCTCCATCATTTTCATTTTCCAAATTTCATTTCAATCCACCAAACAAATCCACAAGGCTATTATATCTTTGTTTGAATTAATTATTCAAGGGTTATGTATATATAACCCGACCATCATTACCACCAAATTCCGACCATCACGGATCTCAAAGGGCGGTGGCGGTGTGGATTTGAAGGGCGACTGCGGCGGTGGTGGATTTGAAGGGCGACTGCGGCGGTGGTGGATTTGAAGGGCGGCGGCGGCGGTGGATCTGAAGGGTAGCAAAAGCAACAACAGCAGCAAATCAAAAAAAAAAAGCATCAAGGTTTTGGGATTCTAATCGAAAAACACATCAACGCCCACCACAGAAATCGGGTGTGGTGGTGGTTTCAGTTCTGATGCTTTACGGTGGTGGTGGTTTCAGTTTTGCTAGTTGTTTCTGCCGTAAGTTGGATGATGACGATGTAGATCTGTGTATTTGTTTAACATTTGTGTATGACGTGAAGAGCACCACATTCTCAAAATTGAAGATTTTACGTTGTTGATCATTCACCAATCACAACACTCAACAGCCGTACCCCATTTCCATTTTCATCCAACATGCCCCATTTTCATTAGTTTTAGTTTTATTTATTGTTATTTCATCTAGTTTTTGTTTTTGTTGGCTGGGATTATGGGAAAAGCAACAACCAAAACCCATTTGGGAAGAAATCCCGATTGAAGTGAATTTGGGGGTGGTTTTTGGTATATATATGGGTGGGAGGGTGTAAATGACTCAACTACCCCGCACGTGAGACGCACATGGGGGCTTTAACGACTGAATTCTAACGGCACGTTACTTTTGGACCAAAATTGCAAGATGTGTGATATCACAGGGATACGTTTCGCCACTTTTCACATGTTTGTATCAAAGTTGCAAATGGTGTGATAACACAGGGACCAAAAATGCAATTCGTTCTTTATTTTAGTTTATAAAACCCATGGCGACTAATTGAAAGTTTAGTAACTTATATTGTTCCCCACCGAGCTTTATAAATTTGTTAAAGGTTAAAAAGTAGGTGTCATAATAAGATGAGTTTAAAAAGTAGATACATAGTTTGACTACCTTATCTGATCAAAGTTTATCGATTACTAGCTAATCAACCCGGATGACTATCCGGGCATGATTAAGAAAATATAAATGAAACTTTTATCTTTAATTACACTTGAGCTAACTATGACCTTTATGTCTCACATTTTGATATTTGAACTAATCTAAACAAGTAATAAATTATTAAAACATGTTAATAACTCAAAAGATAGACCTGAACATTTTGAAATTTGAACTAATCTAAACAACTGAAAACTATATACAATCTACTTAACAAGACTCTTGGGTTGAAAAAATATATTAGTACAATTGTTTAATATTTAATAAAGGCTGTCACAATCATTTTTGCATTCGGATGAGTTTCAACCTGTTTCACGTGCTCCTCGACCTCTTTGATAGTTTTTATTTTCGAGTTAAATCTTTTTGCCAATACAATAAATAGTCCACGTACTCTTCATTCTGCAGTTGCAGATTTTATACACGCCTTACTCTTCATAACCTTGGTGTCTGGCAATGGATAGACTCACTAATGGCCATCTGCAAACGTAGTTCTTTATTAGTGTTAAATTAAAAAAAAAAGTTGATTATTACATCCATATTTGTACTCACAAAAGGCATACACGGAATCAAAGACGTTCAGAATGTCATTAGAAAGACGTAGTTCAAATACTTGTAATTTGTATAGGAATCCTCTTTTATTAGGGATAAAGAAGATATACAGCTTAATCTATAAAGATGATCGAATCAAAATAAAGCTACCCTCTTATAAGAATCAACATACATGTATTTAAAAACTACTGCCATATTTAATTTTTTTCCCATCCATGTTTAATCTAGCACATCCCATTCTACTTAGCCAAACATTATATGAATCACCGTTAGGTTAGCCAAAAATTATACAAACCACCATCAGCGATGTCTTCCATGTTGTGCTTTGGAAGAGACCTTAACCCTCGATGACTACACCATGATATCTCCTGATTCTTACAAGTGGTATCAGAGCAGAAGGCTAATAAACTTGCCTAGATCTGCTAAGATGAACACTACTGAAGGTGGAGATGGTTCTGGTTTAGGTGAAACCCCCTTGAATAATAATGCACAACCTTTTCAAAATGTTAATACAAGCTTCTGTAACACCCCAAGCCAAGGCTCAGAATATCACGGAAATCATATAGCACAAGGTGGGATTAATGTAGAACATGAACTAAATGCAAATAAAGGATTAGTGAATCCATACAATAAAAGATACAAGTATAACAAA
>JAXHQA010000448.1:0-35474 GCA_034093135.1 Erigeron breviscapus
AAAAACTGCTATATATATGAAACAGAGGAAATTAATCAAAACTAAATGTTTAAAAGTAAAATCGTAAATGTGTGAAAGTTGTTTGATGTAAACATGAGAACCCAAAAGTTTGGTGTTAAAAATCTGAAACCGAAAACTTTAATGAGGGCAAAAGCTAGAAGTTAAAAACTTTAGAGGTTAAAAATTAAAAGATATAAATTATAAGGGGTAAAAAATGAAATTTAAGAAAAAAGAAAAATGTTGTACCTAAAGCATATAAACTTGTATCTTTTGTATTGCTTTTTAGTATATATATAATGTACAACTTAATGCATGTTTGACACCTTACAAAGCACCCATCTTCAACCCCGACTTTGAGGGGACGTTTGGTTCATGGAATGTTTTTAAAGGAATTGGAATCTCTTAAGGAATTGGTATTTAAAGGAATTGGAATCTTAAGGAATTGGTATTTAAAGGAATTGGAATATGAATGTTTTAAAAAAAAAATTTTGTTTGGTTGACAGAATTCAGTGGAATTGGGTTAATAAAATTCAAAAATAAAGTATGTCAATCGACAAATTTAACGTTTATTATTTTTTTTATAATGCAATTCTGATTTCATTTTAATAAATAGTAACATATTTATTATACAGTTTAAATTAAATTTAATAAAAGTGTTGTTTTTATTAAAAAAAATAATAATAAATAAAATAAAATAATAATAATAATAATAATAAATAAATGATATATCACTGACCACACAAGACACAACCCCACTTTCCTTTTCATCATCTCTGTCCCCATTATCTGTATTTGATCCAACCACTACCCATCCTCTTTTATCAAACAAGAACAAGAAACGATCATATGACTATTTACAAAAACCTTATTCTATTTATCCATTTTCTTTAGCCATCGTTTACATAGATCTATGGCTGACAGTGGTTAACACCGGCGGTGGTTAATTTCCGGTGATGGTTTAGCTCCGACGACGGTCAATATCCGATGGTGGTGAATATCTGGCAACGACATCAAATCAGATTGAAGGGAAGAGTTTTTCACTTTGGTGTTTTAATTATGAAAGGGTATTTTAGTAATGATGGATGAATTCCATGGAATGTTTATCAGGTTTATGAAGGAATTGCAAATTTCCATGTTTTAAGGAATTTGATGGAATTTTTTGAATTCCAATTCCATACTTTTCTCAACCAACCAAACAAGTGAAAGAATGGAATTTAGATTCCAATTCCTATGAATTCCAAGGAATTCCAATGAACCAAACACCCCTGAGAATTTTAGAATACCCAAACTACCCTGCAAGTTTTTTTTTGTATGATTTGATTTTATGTTGATTTTAAGAACGCAATCACAACAGAGTTGTATACTTGGTATTAATTCATTAAGATTAAAAGTAGGGCTTGACTTGGGTGCAGGTAACTGCATCATTTGTTGATGAAGTTATCTTAAAAGTCAGGGATACATTTTTGTAACATATATGATATGTGTATGTGATTGCACTATGAACTTTATATTCGACTTTCCTTTAAAAATATACCCGTTACTTTTTCATACTCTATATTAAAAAAAAAAAAAAAAAAAAAGAGAGAAAAAGATTACATCCACTTTAATCACTAAAATTTCGATATATACTCAATAAAATCTAGCTATTGTAGATCGTTAATTTTTTGTATTTGTTCCATTCACAATCTGATGGACTATTCTCGGATTTGTGTTTTGTATTAGAACCTTTATTAGTTAATCATTCAACTATTAAATTATCTACTTTGTATTATTGATTCCTCATATAATCTAGTCTTGATTAGCAAACTATTGTTAGTGTTCGTTTTCTCTTCGTATTGTTTGTCTATTATAACTCGATCATCAAGCTTTTCTTCACCCTAACTCATAGGAGGTTGATCGTCAAGTGTCATACTGTCATGCAGTCAAAAGAATATATCAAACGGTCATCAATCAATGGGCATGCAACCGTCCAATTTTAATGTTCGTAAGCGAGTACCAGAGAGACTGTGGTGTAACACCCCAAGATTTTAAAATAAATAAATTAACCCTTTTTGTAGTTTTGACATTAAAATAATTTCCTAATATTTTATTTTTGAATCGAGGGTTAATTTAGTTGGAACTTTAACGGATAGCGGGTATTATACCCATAAAATTTGAGAAGGGGCGTGGCATCATGGGAGATATGCCAGCCATCCCATTCCTTGTGACTCACCACTCCACTCATTCTTCCATCACCTTCTTTTATATTCTTCTCTTGATTCCTTCAATTCATGTCAATTCTAGAATCAAAAACAATAACAATAATCCTCCATCCTTCTTCTAAATTGAAAGATTGAAATTGAAAGTGTGTGGGTCGATTTCAAGAAGGAAAAAGGGGAGAGAATAGAAATGTGGTTTCATTTGTCTTCAAGTGGGTGTATCTTAATCAATCAAATCTGCGCAAAATAATAACAATAATAATCATTACAATGAGTTAATTAGTTCAATGGAGATTTGAGTGTGAATGTGTAGTGGGTGGGTCGAATTTCACCAAGAAAGAAAGGAGAGAGGATTTTATTCTAGTTGTTCAATTCTCTTCTAATAGATTACTTCTCCAAGGTAATAATTCTTTTAACCTAGTTTTGATTTTAGCTCAAGAATTAGGGTTCATGCAACCATCAAATTGGGGGGTTTTGGGTTGGATGATGATTTTGCTAATATTTCCACATTTAATTGTTTGTAACTTGATTGATGATTATAGGGTTGCATGAACTTATTGATTTGAGTTATTAGTGGCCATTATGGTCAAAATGAGAATTTGGTAATTTTGAGCAATGAGATGAAATGGCCACATGATGGTGGTAAAAAGAGATTTTTAGTAAAATGGTGATTATGAAAGATAGAAATTTTGTTAAATAAGATTTGGAAATGAGTCAACTCTAAGAGAGTGAGTTGGGTGAATAGGAATGCTAGTGAACTTAGTATGGCTAAATTGAGTTAGCCAAGATTGTGAATAAAGCCTTATGTGCATATTGTATTGATTTGTTAGGTTGAAAGCTTATTATTGTGCATTGCCATTTTATCGAGTTATTGTTCAAGTCGCGAAGGAGGTGAGTAAATTTGCATACTCTTATATGTGCGTTGGGTCGATTACCATATGATGGTGGATTCCGTGTGTGGTAATCGATTTGGCGTTAGGGCCTAATTTTAAGGTCGGGGCCTAAGAACCCCATAGTTGTATTGAGATGAGGCCTAAGAACCTCTTGTGTATTGAGATGAGGCCTAAGAACCTCTTTGATTATTGTTTAGTGTATATGGATCCATGCATGTTTTGTTAGCGCAAAAGTGAGTATGCAAGTGATGGTATGACGGTACCATTGGCTACATGTGATAGTCTTTTGTGTTTTTGCCCTCCTTCGTATATATAATTGTATGCAAGTTTATTCACTAAGCATTCGCTTACTTTTTAGTTGTTTACCCCTTTTTATAGGTGGTTCCGGAAGAAAGAACTAAATTTAGTTGATTTGAAGTTGTTAAGAGGAAGTTTGCTAGAAGTCTTGAAGGTATTTGACCTTTCATGGATGAATGGTACTTTTGGTAGAAACTTAGCATCCCACCTCATTTGGCTCTTGATACAATCTTGGTATTTTGAATCTTGTAGTTATGTAAATTGTTCACTTTGGTATTGGTAACTAGTTTTCTTAAATTTGGAAGTCAAATGAATGTTTTGGGTTATGTGACGAAATGGGTAATGTGTCAAACTTATGTTGAAATGCACATTCTATCAAATGTAAGCTTTTGATACATTTGTTTTGTTAGTAAAGTTGTTCTTGGTACTTTTGGTCATGTTGGTTCTTATGATTCCAAAAGTAAGCATGGTCATTTTGGTTTGAATTCTCATTTTGGGTAAACGACCCATTTGATTGTGTAGACGAATGTGGTTCAAATGGATATGGTAATTATGTTTATAAACGTGTCAAATACTTGTTTGAATCTCTGAAACGTGTTTTATGAGTTTGGTTTTGAAATTGGAAGGTTATAGGTTTGATCAAGTGTTAAAACGATTTTGGGTTGCTGAACTGAAGCCCACTGCGGCACAGTGGGGGTGATTTTCACCCACTGCGGCGCAGTGGAAATCTTCTGGTCCGAGAAGCATTCTGCTCCCACTGCGGCGCAGTGGGGGTTACATCCTCCCACTGCGGCGCAGTGGGTATATTCTGTAAAAAAAATAAAAAAATTTTGTTTTCTTATTTATCGAGTCTAGTCCTTTCATGTGGTCACCAGCTAGCTTCCATAATGATCAATGTTCCTAACTAAACCTTCTAAAAATCCTCCTAACTATAAGATTATGACATGTGGCAAAATCAAAAGTTGAGATTAGGAAAGAGAATTAGTTTGATACACATGTCATAATTTAAAGGTTTTAGGATAACTTTAAAGAGAATATTTATGATGATTAATCATTTCTTATATTCTTATCTCGTTTTGCATTTCAATTGTGAAACAGACCATTGAGATTATTTAATTTAATGCATGTCTTAACATTATGATTACCTTTAGTTTTGGGTTTTTTTCTAATATTTTGTTTTTTTTTTGTGATTTTTGGTAGTAAATATACCGATGATATATCGTATTGTTGTGATCGATATTTAAAAGAAAAAAAAATCAACATATCCGACGAGATGAACGTACCATATAATATAGGCTTATACAAATAAGGTAAAGCTATGTTCATGGGCCGAAATGGTAATAGCTGTCCAAAACGGTCCAATAAACCCAACAAACACAGGTTAAGAAATAGGAAAGTAATTAATTACGGTCAGATCGATAAGAAGAGAAGCTGGAGGATCTGATGTAAATAGTTAATACGCGTTTGATATAAACTTATACAAATAAGGAAACTTCAACTACCGACTTTACATATCTAATACGTATACTATCTTATAAAGCATTTTGTTCTTTTTTAAAATCTCAAAGTTCTTTTTTAAAATCTCAAAAGATGATTTGAACTACCTAAATTACCTTCTTCTTTATTCATTAGTTTAAATATCTTTACCTAATATACCTATAATACCTTTAAATCTCAACCATTCATTTTTCCCACTCTGCTCAAATTTCAACTCCTCCATAAATCATTTTATTCCTCTAATTCATTCAAAATCTTTTATCTCAAAAACCGTATATCGATAAATTATAAAAATTGTACGGGTGTTCTTAAAATTTCATGCTCTTTCATTAGAGATGTCATTCGATATACTTTTGACGAATTTTTAAATCTGAAGGCGGAGCCCGTACGGCTAAGACATTTGACTATCATACTTTATGACTTGACATATCACCCCTACCATCTCACCGCCGCAATGCAGGCACTATCTTTCGTATAAAATAAGCATGTTTATGAAATCCAACATATATACACGACCCTAGCTATTCACCAATTTATTTATTTTGGTCTCATATAACATCCCATATATTCGCTTTTGTTAAATTTCGCATTAATTACACAAGTTTAATCCATATGGATCGATATGATAATATCGATGACACCCGTATCGTCGGGCACATAAACATTCGGTCAGTTCAAAGTCGAAGGGAGATCGAAGACATATTACTTGGTACGTCTAACGAGTCAAGGGAGGCTCCTGCGCTACAAGCTATACCAAAGAGAGTAACTGATCTTTCGGGTTTGTCCAATAAAACGATAATCCTAAATCTAGACATGAGTATGATAGAAGGAAACATGTGTGGGGACTGCGAAATCGAAGAAGGAGATAAATGTGCTATTTGTTTAGACGAATATGAAGAAAACGATATGATTGGGACAGTAACATGTGGTCATCGATATCATGTCGATTGCATTAAGGTTTGGTTGTCGTGCAAGAATGTTTGTCCGTTTTGTAGGGCTACCGCACTGATAATATAGATTTTGATAGTTGTGCTTATATTTGCAATGAGGGAGGTAGGATTTCACGTTAAAAGAAGTCGGTTTCTTGATTAGTAGAAACTGATTAATAAAATTAATGTTGATTAACCTTTAGAATGAGCACCCTCTAACTCCCTATTAAGTAGCTCCGTATCTGTATATTTCTTTGCGATATAATTTTTTTTTTAAGTGACACTAAAAGAAAAGTTATTTGTTCACACTTGGTTATAAAAAGTGTGAAAATTTTTATGAATTTAATCACATATAAAAATGTGTAGAGAAAAATTACATTTAAAGGTGTGAATAAATTTCAAAAGTTATAATCTTTTCAAATTTATAAATGTGTAAACAAAATGTTAACACTTAAAAGTGTGAAAAATTATCAAATATTTTCACATTTAAAAGTGTGAAAGTCAATTTGTAACACATGATTTCTTCACACTCTCCATGTGTGAAGAAAATAGGTGTTACAAATTAACTTTCACACTCTTAAGTGTGAACAATTGATATATTTTTACACACTTGAAAGTGTGAACTTTCTTTTTCACATGTATAAGTGTGTAAATATTGTGATTTTTTAAATTTCTTCACACTTTTAAATGTAAATTATTTCTACACACTTTTAAATGTGATTAAATTAACAAAAAATTTCACACTTTTTATAAACAAGAAAAAAGAAGTGTGAAGAAATGACATATTTGTTGTAATAATTTTTTTCGAACATTCAGTCGGTATGCGACATCAGGGAAACCTCACCGTATAATGGTGAAGCCTTGCACGTACCCTAGACAACGAGATGTTGACCATGGGCCGTTACAAGTATTCAGAGGAAAAAACCCCAAGACTTGCCATCTCAAGGGATCGAACTCAAGACTTTGGGTAAAACCTGGGATGCCTCTGACCAGTTGGACTAGTCATCATTGGCAAATTTGTTGTAGTAATTAACAACTTTGAAAACCAAAAGTCATATGAATTCAAGTTCGATGTTGTAGCTTTTATGCTAGCTCATTGCTTGTATGAGGGATCAAACAAAATTGTAAAAAAAAAAATTACACTAACATTCTAAAAGAAAATTGTCGGTAATAATTAATTACATGTATAAAACTTTATATTTTAATTAAGATATCTTATCTTATTTAAAAATCTTCAAACTTGTCCCCCAATGAAAACTTGTTAGAATTATTTAATGAACTAAAAGTTGCTTTTTAAATATAGAAAATGGTAAACCGTTAGTGTTGTATTTAACGTGTATAAGAAGTTTGTATCTTCCCTATTATAAGCTCACACTCTAAATTTTATGATAAATGTAGTATTAAAAACCCTTTAAATATATAATCATCAAATGTTTTTAGTTATTTAATGTAGGTTACTTACGTCCTTTGATTCTATAGAAACAATTATAACTTCGTTCGATACTTGTTATTATATATATGCCTATAAAGAGCAAGATAGAAAAACCTTATTTCGTCTGGTGCTTTATATCTGCACAAATAACTACTTCTTTATGTAAATATTAGATTTAAATCTCACGTAAAATGCGGGTTTGTTGAATTAATTTATTTTCCATGCATATATCTGGTAAAATAAATAGTTAGTATTTGAGTAAAATGTATTTATTCTATTGACGGAATCTAAATGTAGCACTGATGTGAAAAACGGTTTGTCCATAGACAGTTTATACAAATCAATTGTATCAATATATTTACGCGTTAATGGTTGATTATTGAAACATGAAATTAAAGGGTGAACCATAAACAGTAGGTAATTTGTAACTAATACTATTTGTGTAGTTTTTGAAACTTAGAGTGATATTTAGAAATATTTATATACGGAGGATATAAGAAAAAGTTTATATAAACACATTGTCAATTTACAAAGCTTCAAATTATATAAATATCATTTGTACTTATGTTGGTGTTATATAATTTGTACCTACGTTTGTACGTACGTACAAATTAAATGCCTTAAGTTGTACGTACGTTTCAGAGAAAATAAAAAATGCCTTAAGCTATATCAAACAAATAAATGTATGACACAAGTAAGGATTAATTATCAAGATGTGATTCCACAATTAAGCTTACTCAGAAATATATATTTTTTTTAAAGGTGAATTTCGCTTGAAACTTCGTGTCGCGATTCGATAGCGGGAGGTCTAAACATACGTTGTCTTAACAGGATTTGCGCTAGAGAGCTCCCTCAAAGTAGAAATGTATATTTCAAATACCCGATGGGAGGAACCCCCCTACTAATCCGTCCCAAGGCATGACGATTAATAGGGGTAAACTCTGTCCCCTCAGACTTGAACCTGAGTATACCCAAACCAAACTCACATAAAGGGACTTCTTATGTCCTCTCCAAGGTTTGAATACAAAACCTCTTGATTGGATGATGATTTTGTTGGATTAGGTGTCTAAGCCATAACTATAATTGATAGAAGCACAGTCCTTTTGGGTTGCCCTCGAGACTTAAAATGAATAGACTTGATAAAGGAGAATAAAATTTCCCTTGGGAAGTTTGTCCCACATCGGTGGAATAGAAAAAGCATGGAGGCTATCCAAGGCTATAAATATGGCCTTAGGGATTCATTATTTTCACACAATACTTGGCTTGAGTATTCGCCTCCTTCTTTCTCCTCTTGGAAGAACTCTTCTATAGTTCATCCACACTTAGTTAAATTTTTGAGTCGTCGGGTGTGATTCCATTAGAGGCACGACATTTGTGGTGCTTGCTTCCAAGAGATCCGGAGGGATTATTTTAGTTGTTTACTATAACAACTAAAAGGTATGTAATTTATTTATTTATTTATTTATTTTCTTCAGTAAGTTTAGATTATTCACTAGAGTATTAGAATTTTTATTTATGTTCATAGTTTTAGGTTCAATTGTGAAAACATAAATCTTGTTTTAGGTTGCATGCTCCCTTAAAAGTTTAAGTTAGTTTATAATGCCTAAAACCCATCAGTTGTATCAGAGCGTTAGGCTTGTTTTCAATTGAATTTGCTATAATTGTTGAATTGATTATTAATAATCATCGTATTTTGAAAAGTTTTAAAATACACCTTATACTATATGTAAAATTAAAAGCTTAATTATTACTATATGTATAAGAATAAAGTCAGTCAAATCAATAGTAGGCCTCATTCACGAAGCTAGTCTATAAGGGGGGTATAAGGAAACTGCCTATAAAATGGTAGTTGAATGGGTGTCCACTCTCACCCACCGCTTCCTTGATTAGTGGAGGGTCGTTAGCCGAATGGGTTTGATAGGACTATATTAATTCTCATTAAAAGTATAATGATAATAAAAGTAACTAAACCTTTTATTTAAATCCCAATCTTAGTTACTTTAGGAAAAATGTGAAATTGTATGCTAACCCATGAAATTGCACATTACACTTTATAAGTCATTAGTGGAGCGTGTGTGGTTAACCAGCACACTAATAGGGACTAATAAAGAGTTGTAATGGGTATCTCATAAATTGTCATTGTTGATGGAGCGTGTGTGGTTTACCAGTACATCAATTGAGATGATAAATGACATTGAGGTTACCAAGTACATTTGCATGGTTATTCACATCTTGTTTGTGATCCTCGGTATCCCAGTCACAAATGGAAGAGCATAATCTGAGATTAAACATGCCATTGAATAGTTTCAATGAGTCTCAAAAGACCTACGTGTATGAAATTTGCAATTAGATTACGGCATCCCTTTTCTAAGTTGTGAATTTCATAGTTGGTACCTAGCCTCGATATTTCAATTTTGAGTTGTTATATTAAGGTTAGTTTTTTATCTAACTCAAACTACCTTTCTTTTAGAAATGTCTACCCCTAACGATGCTTCTGGTTCCTCCTCCTCCAACCACAACTTTTCTTTGTTGAACATCTGCTCAAAGGTGACATTAGATGGCACCAACTACAATGACTGGATGCGTAACATCAAAATGGCTCTTCGTTTCGAGGACAAGGAGTATGTCCTTGACAAGGAACTTGGAGAAATTGATGAAGAGAAAGCCACCCCTGAAGAATTAGCCGCATATAAGAAACATTATGCTGATGCAACAAAAGTTGCTTGCATCATGGTTGCTACCATGACTCCTGAACTGCAAAAATTCTATGAGGATTACTGACCGTACGAGATGAACAAGGACCTTATAGAAAAGTATCATAAGCGAGCTCGTCAAGAAAAGTACGAGATAGTAAAGTCTCTCATATCAAGCAAGATGAAGGACGGAGAGTCTGTCAGCGGCCACGTGCAAAGAATGCAAAGATACGTGGATCGACTTGTGAGGCTAAATGTGCATATTGATGAGGAGTTGGCCATTGACATAGTCTTGAACTCCTTACCAAGTTGTTATGATCAGTTCATCTTGACCTATCATTTGAACAACAATGAGACCACATTGTCTCAATTGCACAACCTCCTGAGAACAGCTGAAACAGGGATGAAGGGAAAGAGTGATGTCCCCGCCCCTGCTAATACTACCGTTCTAGCCATTGGTCAAGGAAAGGGGAAGAAGAGGAAAGGTCCTCCTAAGCAAAACTGGAAGGGAAAGTCTCATGTAAAAACCAGTTCTGATGTTACCCCTGTTTTTGATCCCAAAGAGGCCACTTGCTTCTATTGCAACGACAAAGGACATTGGAAACGAAGCTGCCCAAAGTATCTGCAAGATTTAAAGGATGGAAAAGTGAAGCCATCTACTGCAGGTATATACACTATTTCATCTATTAACCCATCATCTTCTAATTCTTGGGTCCTTGATACAGGATGTGGTTTCCACATTTGCTCTGTTTTGCAGGGACTAAGAAAAAGTGAGGATGTGGAGCATGGTAGAATGAACTTGATCATGGGGAATAGGCGATCTTCACCTGTCACCAAGATTGGAGTTTATAGTCTAGTGCTTAGTAATGGTGTTAATTAGGATTTATTGAATTGTCGCTACTCGTCAGAAATGACACGAAACATTATCTCTTTTCATGCATTGTTCAAACAAGGTTTTAGATTTTCTTTTAATGATGAGAATGGTTCTATTTCTGCTTATAAGAATGGCATTTTCTATTTCGAAGCTTTACCTTGTGATGGTGTGTATGAAACTGTGATGTGTGTAGACAATTTAGGCAATAGTGTATTTCAAATTGATTCGTCTAATGGTATAGATAAAGCGTGCTTGTGGCATTGCCGTCTTGGACACATTAACAAGAAACGCATAGCTCAACTCCAAAAGGATGGGGTGTTGGAATCATTTGACCTAAGGTCAGATGATACATGCGAATCTTGTCTTTTGGGTAAGATGACAAAATCACCTTTCACTGGATATTGTGAAAGAGGTGAAGGTTTGTTGGATCTCATACACACAGACGTGTGTGGACCCTTTAGATCAGCCACAAGGGATGCTAATCGATTCTATGTGACTTTTACTGATGATTATAGCAGATATGGTTATATCTACTTAATAAAGCATAAGTCGGAAACCTTTGAAAAGTTCAAAGAGTTTAAGCAAGAAGTCGAGAATCAATTAGAAAGGAAGATAAAGATGCTCCGATCAAATAGAGGCGGAGAGTATCTTAGTATCGAGTTCCATGACTATCTCAAGGAATGTGGAATAGTTTCACAATTGACACCTCTAGGACACCACAACTTAATGGTGTGGCTGAGAGACGCAATCGAACCTTGTTAGACATGGTACGTTCCATGATGAGTCGAGCTTCACTTCCAATCTCATTCTGGGGGTATGCCATAGAAACTGCCGCCCACATTCTTAATCTTGTTCCAACAAAGAAGGTTGCCAAAACACCTCATGAAATGTGGACAGGGAAAGTTCCCTCGTTAGCACATATTAAGGTTTGGGGTTGTGAAGTTTTCGTTAGACGAGAAACTCACGACAAGCTTGAACCTCGTAGTGAGCGATGTGTTTTCATCGGCTATCCACGGAAGTCATTTGGATATCTGTTCTACAAACCTAGTAAGAACGAGGTCTTTGTAGCACGGAGAGGAGTCTTTCGCGAGAGAGAGCTCATATGCAAAGAGGACAGTGGGAGCACCATTGACCTTGAAGAAATTCAAGAGTCAGCCGATGAAGGAACCTCTGAAACCGCTAGGGTTCAACCAGAGGAAGAGATTCCAGTTGAACCCATTGACACTTCATTACCTCTTAGACGTTCTAGTAGAGTTATCAAGCTAACTGAGTTCTATGGTTTACATATAACTGCAGATGAAGACACGCTTATCAGTGACAATACGCTGGTAAATTTGGATGAGCCGACTAACTACAAGGAAGCCATGGCGAGCCCTAAGGCATCCAAATGGAAAGAGGCAATGGACAGCGAGATCAAGTCCATGTATGACAACCAAGTTTGGAACTTGGTTGATCAGCAACCTGGTCGGAAGACAGTTGGTTGTAAATGGATCTTCAAGAAGAAGATCGACATGGATGGTAATGTAAGGACATTCAAAGCACGACTGGTGGCGAATGGCTTTACTCAAACCCCAGGGATTGACTATGATGAGACCTTCTCACCAGTGGCTAAGATAAAATCTATTAGGATAATGCTAGCCATAGCTGCGTTTCATGACTATGAAATTTGGCAGATGGATGTCAAAACTGCTTTCCTTAATGAAAAGTTGGCTTAGGATGTTTACATGAGTCAGCCAGAAGGTTTTGTGGATGCAAAGTTTTCTAATGGAGTGTGCAAGCTTGAGAAATCCATCTATGGGTTAAAACAAGCGTCTCGCAGTTGGAATCTTTGTTTCGATGAGAAAGTCAAAGAGTTTGGCTTCTCTAGAAGTGAGGATGAGTCCTGTGTATATGTCAAAGCTAGTGGGAGCATAGTCATCTTTCTGGTATTGTATGTCGATGACATACTTCTTATAGGAAATGACATTCCAACTTTGCAAGATGTTAAGTCTTGGCTTGGAAAGTGCTTCGCTATGAAGGATCTAGGAGAGGCTGCCTATATTCTGGGAATAAGAATTTTAAGAGACAGGAGTAAAAGGCTAATTGGACTTAATCAGAGTACCTACTTGGATAAAGTACTGAAACGTTTCGGTATGGAGAATTCCAAGAAAGGAGATCTGCCCATCCAGAGTAATACCAAAATGAGTAAGACTCATAGTCCGAGTACAGATGAAGAGATAGCAGAAATGAGTAGAATTCCGTACGCTTCCGCTGTTGGTTCTATCATGTATGCTACGACATGTACTCGTCCTGATGTGTCCTTTGCTTTGAGCATGGTCAGTTGTTATTAGGGAAATCCAGGTAAAGCTCATTGGGTAGCGGTTAAGAATATTCTCAAGTATCTGAGAAGGACCAAGGACTTGGTGGCTGTGATACATTGAGAGTAACTGGGTATAGTGACGCCAGCTTTCAAACGGATAGAGACAACTTTCGTTCCCAATCTGGCTGGGTTTTTACCTTAAATGGAGGAGCAGTTACTTGGAAAAGTTCCAAGCAAAACACAGTGGCTGATTCTACTTGTGAATCAGAGTACATAGCGGTGAGCGAAGCATCAAAGGAGGCAATTTGGTTGAAGAACTTCATCGGAGATCTTGGAGTTGTGCCAACCATCAAGGATCCAATGGAAATTTTCTGTGATAATGAAGGAGCGGTTGCATTGACAAAGGAACCAAGAAATCATGGCAGATCTAGACATATCGACAGAAAATACCATTTTATCAGACACAAGATAGAAGAAGGTCACCTCGTAGTGAAGAGGGTTTCATCTGAAGAGAATCCTGCAGATCCACTCACAAAGGGTCTGAGTAGGGTTAAACACAATCAGCATGCTAGGAGCATTGGGCTGAGAGATGATGTTAGTTTTAGTAGTTAGATAGTTAGTTTGAAACTTATAACAAAATAAATGTGATTGACTTTTGGTGATTAAATAATAGAGAATTATTTATGAGTTTGTTTACTACCTTTTGTCAATTGTTTATTATTGTGTTTCATTTTGCATGTTTTACTTCCCGAATAATTTGATTATTCGAATTCCACTGTCGATCATACTTTTGGAAGTAAGTAGTGAATAAAGACTGTCATGAATGGATTTGTAGATTGTCTAAAGAGTTTTAGACATAACAATGGTATTGCTGCAATGTTCGTGAGTACTTTGAAATGGAGATTTAAGTATTGGATTAACCCACGCTCAAAGAATTACTTCATGGAATTTATTACGAGTAATTTTGAGACGATAATATCTTATAATCTTTAAATGGAGATATATGAGTTGTGGTTTACAAGTCAGTTGTGCATTGATAATGTAACACCCCAAGCCGGAGCTCGAAATGTCACGGAAATCATACAGCACCCGGTGGAATTACAATAGAACACTAAATGCAATAAATGATTCGGTGAATCCAAAACATAGCAATACAAGTAACAAAATACAACAGGAGCAAATAGCCATCAACGTTAACATAACACATCCAAAGATGGCAAACGATCCTAAGTAATGCAAAAGGAGGGTCAATGAATCCTTGATCCATGAGTCCAAGTCCGGGTAAGACAGCAAGCAAGCAACTAAACACCACGTCCGGGGAGTACCTGATTACCTGAAAAGTGTACTAAGCATAGTCAACACAAGGTTGGTGAGTTCGTAGCAATGGTCCATAAAGAACCATCAACAATAAACACAATATACGAATAGAGGCTCGGCATGACATACAGTGAGCCTCTAAGCAACACAACATCGTCCAACAACAAGATTTCACAAGACACGTAAATGTGCAATGAGGAATGCATAAATGATGTATGCATCGATGCAAGTGCCAAATGAATGAATAAGCAAACATGCCTATCCCAAGCGTGACCTTCAATCACGTATGCAACGATACCCCTCTGCCATCGCCATGGTCAGGCTGTATCTCAAAAACATCGAGATATATATGTCTATATACTCGGGGTCAGGTCTACATCCAAAATGGGTGCATACATCTATGCACCAGGAATGTACTCGTCCTGATGTGTCCTTTGCTTTGAGCATGGTCAGTTGTTATTAGGGAAATCCAGGTAAAGCTCATTGGGTAGCGGTTAAGAATATTCTCAAGTATCTGAGAAGGACCAAGGACTTGGTGGCTGTGATACATTGAGAGTAACTGGGTATAGTGACGCCAGCTTTCAAACGGATAGAGACAACTTTCGTTCCCAATCTGGCTGGGTTTTTACCTTAAATGGAGGAGCAGTTACTTGGAAAAGTTCCAAGCAAAACACAGTGGCTGATTCTACTTGTGAATCAGAGTACATAGCGGTGAGCGAAGCATCAAAGGAGGCAATTTGGTTGAAGAACTTCATCGGAGATCTTGGAGTTGTGCCAACCATCAAGGAGCCAATGGAAATTTTCTGTGATAATGAAGGAGCGGTTGCATTGACAAAGGAACCAAGAAATCATGGCAGATCTAGACATATCGACAGAAAATACCATTTTATCAGACACAAGATAGAAGAAGGTCACCTCGTAGTGAAGAGGGTTTCATCTGAAGAGAATCCTGCAGATCCACTCACAAAGGGTCTGAGTAGGGTTAAACACAATCAGCATGCTAGGAGCATTGGGCTGAGAGATGATGTTAGTTTTAGTAGTTAGATAGTTAGATTGAAACTTATAACAAAATAAATGTGATTGACTTTTGGTGATTAAATAATAGAGAATTATTTATGAGTTTGTTTACTACCTTTTGTCAATTGTTTATTATGTGTTTCATTTTGCATGTTTTACTTCCCGAATAATTTGATTATTCGAATTCCACAGTCGATCATACTTTTGGAAGTAAGTAGTGAATAAAGACTGTCATGAATGGATTTGTAGATTGTCTAAAGAGTTTTAGACATAACAATGGTATTGCTGCAATGTTCGTGAGTACTTTGAAATGGAGATTTAAGTATTGGATTAACCCACGCTCAAAGAATTACTTCATGGAATTTATTACGAGTAATTTTGAGACGATAATATCTTATAATCTTTAAATGGAGATATATGAGTTGTGGTTTACAAGTCAGTTGTGCATTGATAATGTAACACCCCAAGCCGGAGCTCGAAATGTCACGGAAATCATACAGCACCCGGTGGAATTACAATAGAACACTAAATGCAATAAATGATTCGGTGAATCCAAAACATAGCAATACAAGTAACAAAATACAACAGGAGCAAATAGCCATCAACGTTAACATAACACATCCAAAGATGGCAAACGATCCTAAGTAATGCAAAAGGAGGGTCAATGAATCCTTGATCCATGAGTCCAAGTCCGGGTAAGACAGCAAGCAAGCAACTAAACACCACGTCCGGGGAGTACCTGATTACCTGAAAAGTGTACTAAGCATAGTCAACACAAGGTTGGTGAGTTCGTAGCAATGGTCCATAAAGAACCATCAACAATAAACACAATATACGAATAGAGGCTCGGCATGACATACAGTGAGCCTCTAAGCAACACAACATCGTCCAACAACAAGATTTCACAAGACACGTAAATGTGCAATGAGGAATGCATAAATGATGTATGCATCGATGCAAGTGCCAAATGAATGAATAAGCAAACATGCCTATCCCAAGCGTGACCTTCAATCACGTATGCAACGATACCCCTCTGCCATCGCCATGGTCAGGGCTGTATCTCAAAAACATCGAGATATATATGTCTATATACTCGGAGTCAGGACTACATCCAAAATGGGTGCATACATCTATGCACCAGGATGTCGGCAATCCCCTGCCGAGGGCTCATCAACAATGTATGCAATGCTTACAATCAAATGTAATGCATGCTCATGAACCAACAATCAATGTACAATGAACCTGTGCCAACAATCAATATCCTCAACATAACCCAGAAATCACTGTGCGATAACCAAAAGCCAACGATCCATAATCAACAAAACATAAGCCACTAATCACAATATAAACCAACTCTACGTACATATACTTCAGAGGATTCTACTTTCTTCAAGTCCCAGATGCTTATGTATAGGGTCACCCGCAGCCTTCCCACCACATCTAGGACCCAATGAAGGCATAACCGACTTCCATGTATGTACGTCTATCCTAATATAAAAGTAATACTTAACGAAAACACAACCCAAGTCAATCAACCGAAAAGATACGTCACATCAATCCATCAATCATGTCAAACAATCAATACATCAACAAATACAAATAAACACGCCAGGTTTACACTTTTCAGCCCGAATCCCAAGCGGGTAGGGAGATACGAAACTCACCTTGATTGGTTATGAAAGATAAGATCGATATAAAGTTAGGTTATCTCCGAACGAAGTTCACCTCGCGTCCAACACCTAATTATGGATCATACACATTCTCATCAACACACATAAACACAATACGAAATTATTGAATAACGGCAAAACCCTAATTAGGGTTTCCAAGTGCTTCCCGACGTTAAACGACTTCTACGACTCTAAATCAAAGTTATATAAGATAATAAGTGAATTAGATTAAGACTCGGCGCGTAAAACGGTCTAGAAAGTCAAACTAGGTCAAACAAGGAGCATTCCAGAATTACAATGGCCGTAAGCTACGGTGACAACCACCGTAACCTACGGTCGGTCAAATTACAGTAGGCGTAACTTACGGCCCAAAGTGGCGTAAGCTACGGCCCTCTAGAAAAAGGCTTTTTGGCGTAAAAGTTGGCGTAAACAGCAACATTTTGGCGTAAGGTCAAAATTGAAGTTAGGGATAGGCGTAAGCTACGGCCCCAATGGGCGTAGCCTACGCCCAAGAAAAATGGCCTGGCGTAACCTACGCTTGGGTGGGGCGTAAGTTACGCCCAACCTGGGCAGCTCCAGATTCACTCCAGATTAAATCACCAGATTCAATTTTAAAGATGGGGATAAGCGTAAGCTACGGCCCAAATGGGCGTAGCCTACGCCCAAGGAAATACAACTAGCGTAACCTACGGCCCCAAGGGGCGTAGGTTACGCCCCATACTGGGCAGCAAATACACCAGCAGCAACCAAGTGCAGAAAAACGAACCCAAAACCCCCAAATTCAACCCAAACCACACCAAAACGATTTGTAACCCATTTTGAAGCATAACTAAACATCAATGACCATAAATACACATAACCCAACCCGCCATTTCGACCAAAACATCAAAATCCCTCATGAATCGTTCAAACCCTAACCCTAAACCTAATTTCCATTTTTACCATAAACATGTCTTGAAATCCCATAAAACGACTAGAAACATTTGAACAAGTATAATTAGAAGTAAATGGGATGAATTTGACTTACCAAAACGTCTCCTTGAGCTAGAACCCGAATTTAGGTCAAATGGATAAAATGGTAAGAACTTGACTTTGATTCTTCGATATGAAGCAAACGAGGTTAAGATGGCTAAGATTCTTGTGTTATAATCGACCCACTACTAATTTGATGCAAGAAATGGTGAAGAGATTAAAATGGTTCTTGTGCTTTTGAGAGAAAGAGAGAAAGAGATGGTAATGAGAAATGAGAGGGAGGAAAAGGATAAGGGGGGAAGATGGGTCTTGGGGGCTGGTGGGTCATGGACTACCCACGGGCCGACCCGCTTCTCCCACAAGCCATATAAACAATCATTTACACTACTAAACGCCAACGACCTATTAACGACTCGACTAACATACCACTTAGTCATAAAATCATAAATGGGCCCAAATTACTTCATTCAATAAGTTTGTTAGTCAAAGTACACAAAAGTCAACGGGTCAAAATTCGCGGATGTTACATTATTCCCCGTTAAAAGAATTTCGTCCCGAAATTCAACAAAACCCTAATTTACAAATAAATGCGGATATTTGGACTTCATATGATCTTCTCTCTCCCAAGTGAACTCGGCTCCACGTCTAGCATTCCATCTTACCTTCACAATGGTGTAGCGCTTCTTTTTGAGTTTCTTTTCTTGCCGGTCCATGATCTCTACCGGCTCTTCAACAAAGTTCAAGTTTGAATCCACCCTAATTTCGTCCATAGGCACATGATGTGTAGGATCCGCCAAGCACTTGCGTAAGTTACAAATATGGAACACATCATGTACGCCGCTAAGCTCTTGAGGCAATTCTAGCCGATAAGCAACTTTCCCAACCCGTTCAAGAATCTTGAAAGGACCAACATACCTTGGTGCAAGTTTTCCCCGCTTCACAAATCGTACAACGCCCTTCCAAGGTGACACTTTCAAAAGTACGAATTCACCAACTTCAAACTCCAACGGTCTTCGCCTCATATCGGCATACTTCTTTTGACGCTCACGGGCCAATTGCAACTTCTCCTTGATTTGAGATATTACTTTGGTAGTTTCAATCACAATTTCCGGCCCGATAAGTTGACTCTCACCAATTTCCGCCCAAGCTAAGGGAGAACGGCACACTCTACCATACAAGGCCTTAAAGGGTGCCATTTGAATAGTAGCGTGGTAGCTATTGTTGTATGAAAACTCAACTAACGGCAATGGTCTTCCCAACTTCCACCAAAATCAATTGCACACGCCCTCAACATATCTTCAAGTGTTTGAATGGTTCTTTCGGTTTGCCCATCCGTTTGAGGGTGAAACGCCGTGCTCATGTCAAGTCGAGTACCCATGGCTTTTTGAAAGGCTTCCCAAAATTTTGATTTGAAACGGGCATCTCTATCGGAAATGATAGAAACCGGCACTCCATGCTTAGATATTATTTCCTTGATGTACAAACGAGCTAAAGTGTCAAATTTATCGGTTTCACGAATGGCTAAAAAGTGAGCCGATTTCGTTAACCGATCTACTATCACCCAAATCGTATCACGGCCGCTTCTTGTCTTCGGTAGTTTAGTAATGAAGTCCATTGAAATATGCTCCCACTTCCATTCGGGCATCACCGGTTGTACCAACAAACCGGGTGGCTTCTTGTGATCGGCCTTAACTTGTAAGCAAGTAAGGCACTCACTCACATACTTAGCCACATCACGCTTCATGCCCGGCCACCAATATAATTCCTTCAAGTCAAAGTACATCTTATCCGATCCGGGGTGGACCGAATAAGGTGATAGGTGGGCTTCATTCATAATAAGCGTTCTTAAATCGCCGAAAATAGGAATCCAAAGTCTTTCCACCATGTAAAGCCCGTTATCATTCTTTCGGTCAAAGAGTTGCTCCATGCCATCTAGGTTTTCGTTTCCAAAGTTTTCCGGTAGGGTGGCTTGAATTTGGGCTTCAATAATCCGATCACGAATACTTGGCCCTACCGTGAGACTCATAGCTCGAGCCCGTCTTGGTTTCACTCTCTCCTTTCGGCTTAAGGCATCAGCTACTACATTTGCCTTGCCCGGGTGGTAACGGATGTCACAATCATAATCACTAAATAGCTCCAACCAACGCCTTTGCCTCATGTTCAATTCACTTTGGTTGAAGATGTGTTGGAGACTTTTGTGATCGGTATAAATCACACATTTGGTGCCATAGAGGTAATGTCTCCAACACTTCAAAGCAAACACAACCGCTCCTAATTCCAAATCATGTGTCGGGTAGTTCTTCTCATGCACCTTCAATTGACGAGAGGCGTAAGCAATAACTTTACCCCTTTGCATAAGAACACAACCCAAACCTTGCCCCGAAGCATCACAATAAACCACAAAATCTTCTATCCCATCCGGTAGCGTTAAAATAGGAGCATCACATAGCATATCCTTAAGGGTTTGGAAGGCGTTCTCTTGTCTTTCGCCCCATTCGAAGTTCTATCTTTTTGAGTCAATAAGGTGAGTGGTTGTGCAATACGGGAGAAGTTTTCAATGAATCTTCTATAGTAACCCGCCAATCCATGCTTAGATATTATTTCCTTGATGTACAAACGAGCTAAAGTGTCAAATTTATCGGTTCACGAATGGCTAAAAAGTGAGCCGATTTCGTTAACCGATCTACTATCACCCAAATCGTATCACGGCCGCTTCTTGTCTTCGGTAGTTTAGTAATGAAGTCCATTGAAATATGCTCCCACTTCCATTCGGGCATCACCGGTTGTACCAACAAACCGGGTGGCTTCTTGTGATCGGCCTTAACTTGTAAGCAAGTAAGGCACTCACTCACATACTTAGCCACATCACGCTTCATGCCCGGCCACCAATACAATTCCTTCAAGTCAAAGTACATCTTATCCGATCCGGGGTGGACCGAATAAGGTGATAGGTGGGCTTCATTCATAATAAGCGTTCTTAAATCGCCGAAAATAGGAATCCAAAGTCTTTCCACCATGTAAAGCCCGTTATCATTCTTTCGGTCAAAGAGTTGCTCCATGCCATCTAGGTTTTCGTTTCCAAAGTTTTCCGGTAGGGTGGCTTGAATTTGGGCTTCAATAATCCGATCACGAATACTTGGCCCTACCGTGAGACTCATAGCTCGAGCCCGTCTTGGTTTCACTCTCTCCTTTCGGCTTAAGGCATCAGCTACTACATTTGCCTTGCCCGGGTGGTAACGGATGTCACAATCATAATCACTAAATAGCTCCAACCAACGCCTTTGCCTCATGTTCAATTCACTTTGGTTGAAGATGTGTTGGAGACTTTTGTGATCGGTATAAATCACACATTTGGTGCCATAGAGGTAATGTCTCCAACACTTCAAAGCAAACACAACCGCTCCTAATTCCAAATCATGTGTCGGGTAGTTCTTCTCATGCACCTTCAATTGACGAGAGGCGTAAGCAATAACTTTACCCCTTTGCATAAGAACACAACCCAAACCTTGCCCCGAAGCATCACAATAAACCACAAAATCTTCTATCCCATCCGGTAGCGTTAAAATAGGAGCATCACATAGCATATCCTTAAGGGTTTGGAAGGCGTTCTCTTGTCTTTCGCCCCATTCGAAGTTTCTATCTTTTTGAGTCAATAAGGTGAGTGGTTGTGCAATACGGGAGAAGTTTTCAATGAATCTTCTATAGTAACCCGCCAATCCAAGGAATTGACGGATCTCGGATGGCGTTTCCGGTCTTCTCCAATTCTTAACCGCTTCAATCTTGCTTGGGTCCACATGAATACCATCCTTGCTCACTACGTGGCCAAGGAAGTGGACCTCTTCTAACCAAAACTCACACTTGGAAAATTTCGCATACAACTTCTCCTTCCTTAGTAATTCAAGTACGTCACGCAAGTGCTTAACATGCTCCTCCTTTGTCTTCGAGTATATGAGTATGTCATCAATGAACACAATGACAGACTTGTCTAAGTATGGTTGACACACCCGGTTCATCAAGTCCATGAACACCGCCGGTGCATTGGTCAACCCAAAAGGCATCACGGTGAATTCAAAGTGGCCATACCTTGTGCGAAAAGCCGTTTTGGGGATGTCATCTTCATGTACCCGGAGTTGATGATAACCCGAGCGAAGATCGATCTTTGAGAAGTGCTTAGCTCCTTGAAGTTGATCAAACAAGTCATCAATTCTAGGGAGAGGATATCGGTTCTTCACGGTGAGCTTGTTCAATTCCCGATAATCAATACACATTCGGAAGGATCCGTCTTTCTTTTTAACAAATAGGACAGGAGCACCCCAAGGAGATTGACTAGGGCGAATGAAACCCTTCTCTTGGAGTTCCTTGAGTTGAGTTTGTAGCTCTTGCATTTCGGTTAGAGCTAGTCTATAAGGAGCTTTTGCTACGGGCACGGCTTCGGGAATAAGACTAATACGAAAATCAAGCGCACGAGTTGGAGGTAATCCCGGTAAGTCATCCGGAAAAACATCAGGGAAATCACAAACAATAGGAACGGTCTTCAATTCTACCTTTGTGGTGGTAGCACTAAAGACTTTAAAAGTTGGGGAATCGGAGATTTCGCCTTGAACCCTAAGAATTTTACCGTTGGCCAAAGGTATCTTAACAACTCTCTCACCACAATCAATGGTTGCATTCACCGCCGTCAACCAATCCATACCCACTATAATATCAAAACTACCAATGTCTAAAGGCATAAGATCGATGAAGAAGTCGACGTCCTCTAAAGTCAAGACACAATCACGGAGTATTTGGCTAATTCTAGTTAGTGACCCGTTTACCATTTCAATATCAAGCACATAGTTTAGAGCACACGGATGCACATCAATCAAAGGAACAAAATTAGTAGACACGAGGCTAAAATCGGCCCCGGAATCAAATAGTACGGTTGCATAGAGACCATTAAGGAGAAAAGTACCTGCCACAACGTTGGGATCATTGCGGGCTTCATTTACATTGGCCGCAAAGGCTCGGCCGCGTGGTTGCACTTGGTGGCCTTGTTGCCCCCGGTTTTGATTAGGCCCAACCATTTGGAGTTGATTGGGGTGGACGGCTACTTGGACTTGTTGTCCCACCCATCGAGGACACTCATTACGGTAGTGGTCACGGCTACCACATTCAAAACACTCGCCCCTTCTTTGGTTACCTTGAGGAGGAACGGCCCGAATAGGAGCCGCATTCATTGGGCCCGTTCTTGGAGCCCTACAGTTCTTGGAGGCGTGTCCAACTTGGTGGCAATTGTAGCATGCACCACACGGAGTGGTGGCGGGATGGTGCCTGTTGCACCTCCCACAGAAAGGATGAGGCCCGGTGTAAGCCCTCCTAGCCGGTTCCACCGCCGCCATTATTCTACCCCTACTAGCATTCTTGGGGTCAAACCTCCCCATTTTTCTTACCCCGCTTGACTCACCCACTTCTTTCCTCTTGCTTGACGAGGATTTGCTCAACACACCCCTTCTCAATAAGTCTTCCGTCACACTCCCGGCTTGGTTAACCGCGTTTGCCAAGGAAGTAGGCATATTGGAGTTTACATATGATCTGACGTGAGGATTCAAGCCTAAAACAAATTTCTGGATGGCTTGTGTCTCGGTACCCACCAAGTGAGGAATGAGAGTAGACAACTCTTGGAATCGTCTCACATAGCCCTTGAAATCGGCTCCTTCCATATTGAGGTTTGCAAATTCAATGGTTAAATTTTGTAGTTCGTAGGGAGGGCAAAACTTTGCTTTTACTTTATTTACGAAGTCAACCCACTCCAAATTTTGAGTCCGCCCCAATGTTATTTCTTGGTTCCACCAACTTAAGGCGTCATGCCTAAACATGCCGGATGCATAGGGAATCCGGTCATCGTAGGTGCAATGACTCCTTTCAATCACTGCTTCTATTGCCTCGAACCACCTTATACATTCCGTGGGACCACCTTTCCCATCAAACTCCGGTGCCCCACAACTCTTAAAATCCTTAAAGAGACACCCTTGACGGTATCCACCATATTGGTTATTCATGGGCATACCGATACCAACTCCCACGGGTTCCTCTACTTCATTATCTTCGGCATAATGTTGAGCATCTTCGTTATTTTCATTTTCTGGGGCTTCATTGTTTTGAGGCCCATTATTTTGCCCAAGACTTGCCGTGACTTGAGCAATGATGGTTGGCATGATGCCAGCAACCGTTTGAGCAATTACCTCAGCCAAGTTTGGCTCAGGAACTTCGCCGCGACCCCTACCACGGCCCCTACCACGACCTCTACCACGGCCTCTACCACGGCCCCTACCTCCCTGTACCTCCGGTTGAGGTTCTTCTTCTTCAGCCCTATAATTAGTTCCGACTCTCCTTGGTCTCGCCATTTCTATAAAACAAGTGACACGTTGACCCGAGAGTTAGTCTCAAAAGCTCACATGTTAGCCACACAAGTAGTCAATGCTCTCATACCGGTATCACATACTCATTTCATAATATTATGCTAAGGCAATAGTGTTAGGATCATAAGGGGTTTTCACGTATCATAACATCACGTTGCATCTATTACCATATTTTATCATTAAATTAAGTACTCATGTTTATTTCATCATGTCATTAAACAACTAACACGAATGATTCAAGGTATAATCCGAATTCGATATGCTCTCTAGTTATTGACCGGGTATGTATACAAGGTGTACCAACGGCTAACCTTCCACCCAAATCAACTTCCATTAAGCATATCGGTTCCTTATTATACTTTAAGCCACACGTGCGCAATCCACGATGTCACGAACTTGCTATAGTATCGGGTAACCATAAAAGAGTTGATCGGGTTCTTTTAGGGTTGCCACAATATTATACTAAGTTAATGACATCCCTTCATTTTGCCCTAAATCATCACATTAGTTCCAACAATTAGCAACAACAAATCATAGAACCATATTCATCACATTGAAATCAAGCTAACACACAAATGGTCTTAACTACGAACTCACACGGGGATTCACAAAATTCATATTGCACACGAATTTCCTAACCATGCATGCTATATGAAGAGTTTTAACTTAAGCCGTAGTCTAGGTCAAACCACCTAATTCTCTACGACCACGCATGGGCCACCATTCTGTAACACCCCAAGCCGGAGCTCGAAATGTCACGGAAATCATACAGCACCCGGTGGAATTACAATAGAACACTAAATGCAATAAATGATTCGGTGAATCCAAAACATAGCAATACAAGTAACAAAATACAACAGGAGCAAATAGCCATCAACGTTAACATAACACATCCAAAGATGGCAAACGATCCTAAGTATAATGCAAAAGGAGGGTCAATGAATCCTTGATCCATGAGTCCAAGTCCGGGTAAGACAGCAAGCAAGCAACTAAACACCACGTCCGGGGAGTACCTGATTACCTGAAAAGTGTACTAAGCATAGTCAACACAAGGTTGGTGAGTTCGTAGCAATGGTCCATAAAGAACCATCAACAATAAACACAATATACGAATAGAGGCTAGGCATGACATACAGTGAGCCTCTAAGCAACACAACATCGTCCAACAACAAGATTTCACAAGACACGTAAATGTGCAATGAGGAATGCATAAATGATGTATGCATCGATGCAAGTGCCAAATGAATGAATAAGCAAACATGCCTATCCCAAGCGTGACCTTCAATCACGTATGCAACGATACCCCTCTGCCATCGCCATGGTCAGGGCTGTATCTCAAAAACATCGAGATATATATGTCTATATACTCGGAGTCAGGACTACATCCAAAATGGGTGCATACATCTATGCACCAGGATGTCGGCAATCCCCTGCCGAGGGCTCATCAACAATGTATGCAATGCTTACAATCAAATGTAATGCATGCTCATGAACCAACAATCAATGTACAATGAACCTGTGCCAACAATCAATATCCTCAACATAACCCAGAAATCACTGTGCGATAACCAAAAGCCAACGATCCATAATCAACAAAACATAAGCCACTAATCACAATATAAACCAACTATACGTACATATACTTCAGAGGGTTCTACTTTCTTCAAGTCCCAGATGCTTATGTATAGGGTCACCCGCAGCCTTCCCACCACATCTAGGACCCAATGAAGGCATAACCGACTTCCATGTATGTACGTCTATCCTAATATAAAAGTAATACTTAACGAAAACACAACCCAAGTCAATCAACCGAAAAGATACGTCACATCAATCCATCAATCATGTCAAACAATCAATACATCAACACAATACGAAATTATTGAATAACGGCAAAACCCTAATTAGGGTTTCCAAGTGCTTCCCGACGTTAAACGACTTCTACGACTCTAAATCAAAGTTATATAAGATAATAAGTGAATTAGATTAAGACTCGGCGCGTAAAACGGTCTAGAAAGTCAAACTAGGTCAAACAAGGAGCATTCCAGAATTACAATGGCCGTAAGCTACGGTGACAACCACCGTAACCTACGGTCGGTCAAATTACAGTAGGCGTAACTTACGGCCCAAAGTGGCGTAAGCTACGGCCCTCTAGAAAAAGGCTTTTTGGCGTAAAAGTTGGCGTAAACAGCAACATTTTGGCGTAAGGTCAAAATTGAAGTTAGGGATAGGCGTAAGCTACGGCCCCTATGGGCGTAACCTACGCCCAAGAAAAATGGCCTGGCGTAACCTACGCTTGGGTGGGGCGTAAGTTACGCCCAACCTGGGCAGCTCCAGATTCACTCCAGAATAAATCACCAGATTCAATTTTAAAGATGGGGATAAGCGTAAGCTACGGCCCAAATGGGCGTAGCCTACGCCCAAGGAAATACAACTAGCGTAACCTACGGCCCCAAGGGGCGTAGGTTACGCCCCATACTGGGCAGCAAATACACCAGCAGCAACCAAGTGCAGAAAAACGAACCCAAAACCCCCAAATTCAACCCAAACCACACCAAAACGATTTGTAACCCATTTTGAAGCATAACTAAACATCAATGACCATAAATACACATAACCCAACCCGCCATTTCGACCAAAACATCAAAATCCCTCATGAATCGTTCAAACCCTAACCCTAAACCTAATTTCCATTTTTACCATAAACATGTCTTGAAATCCCATAAAACGACTAGAAACATTTGAACAAGTATAATTAGAAGTAAATGGGATGAATTTGACTTACCAAAACGTCTCCTTGAGCTAGAACCCGAATTTAGGTCAAATGGATAAAATGGTAAGAACTTGACTTTGATTCTTCGATATGAAGCAAACGAGGTTAAGATGGCTAAGATTCTTGTGTTATAATCGACCCACTACTAATTTGATGCAAGAAATGGTGAAGAGATTAAAATGGTTCTTGTGCTTTTGAGAGAAAGAGAGAAAGAGATGGTAATGAGAAATGAGAGGGAGGAAAAGGATAAGGGGGGAAGATGGGTCTTGGGGGCTGGTGGGTCATGGACTACCCACGGGCCGACCCGCTTCTCCCACAAGCCATATAAACAATCATTTACACTACTAACGCCAACGACCTATTAACGACTCGACTAACATACCACTTAGTCATAAAATCATAAATGGGCCCAAATTACTTCATTCAATAAGTTTGTTAGTCAAAGTACACAAAAGTCAACGGGTCAAAATTCGCGGATGTTACAGATAATATGTAAACGCATCAGTAACTTGATGTTATAAAACGTATTGTTGTGCATGATTTGATGAGTAAATGCTGCAAGCATATAAGTCAAAGTTTATTCGTTCCTTTTGCCCTAACGGGAGAAGCGATATCTTTGGGCCCCTCGATGATTTGATGTTGACATATAGTGTCGGGCCCGACCAGGACTAAATTGATGTGTTCAATTAGAAGTTCTATGTCATTACAAATCAGAAATTGGGAAATAACGTACTGGACAATGAGATTGATTATGTTCCATGTCTCATGTTCAAATGATATCTTGTAGAACGAAGGATTATATGATCTCTTATCTTAGGACACGTAACTGACTAGGTCAGAGTTCGACAACAGCTTTTGGAGGCTACAATTTGCTGATCAATTAGGAAGTTATATTGGCAATAATAGTTATTAGACTTATCCAAGTGGGAGACTGTTGGATTAGGTGTCTAAGCCATAACTATAATTGATAGAAGCACAGTCCTTTTGAGTTGCCCTCGAGACTCAAAATGAATAGACTTGATAAAGGAGAATAAAATTTCCCTTGGGAAGTTTGTCCCACATCGGTGGGATAGAAAAAGCATGGAGGCTATCCAAGGCTATAAATATGGCCTTAGGGATTCATTATTTTCACACAATACTTGGCTTGAGTATTCGCCTCCTTCTTTATCCTCTTGGAAGAACTCTTCTATAGTTCATCCACACTTAGTTAAATTTTTGAGTCGTCGGGTGTGATTCCATTAGAGGCACGACATTTGTGGTGCTTGCTTCCAAGAGATCCGGAGGGATTATTTTAGTTGTTTACTATAACAACTAAAAGGTATGTAATTTATTTATTTATTTTCTTTAGTAAGTTTCGATTATTTACTAGAGTATTAGAATTTTTATTTATGTTCATAGTTTTAGGTTCAATTGTGAAAACATAGATCTTGTTTTAGGTTGCATGCTCCCTTAAAAGTTTAAGTTAATTTATAATGCCTAAAACCCATCAGATTTTTCAACCATTGAGCTAATGCCCAAAAACAGCTTATTCAGGCATGTATAATAAGATTATCGAAATTCAAGAATAAAAAAGAAAACTTATCTCGTCGAGTGTTTTATGTATGTACAAATAACTACTTCTCTATCTAGATATATAACAATTAACATTATCGAAATCTCTATTCTAAAATGAAGAAGTTAAGACCCTTGGATAAAGCTCCACTTTTAATTAGAACCATTAGATTATAATGATGATGTCATATACCTTTTATAACTTTTTTAACATTAATTTTAATTCAATAAATTTAAATATGGTCATTAATTATGGAAAGTAAGTTTCTAAATTTTTTAATTATAGAAAGTAATATAATTATGAAAATTAATTCATGAACTTTATATCATTTTTTAAAAATCACTTTTTTGATTTTTTTAGTTGTTATTATACTAAGACTTTATATATGTTTTTTTTATCATATAACGTAATAAATATTGGTTATAATCATAAGTATTTAACTTTACATCGTTAATATCTTATGATAACTAAATAAAACATATATCTGATCTATATATAGTGTCTAGAATAATCAAAAAATAAAAAGTTATAAAAATGACAACATCATCAAATTTTAACATCTTTTATTTATATTTGTTAAATTAATAAAATGATACAAATATAATATGAAGATTAGGTATGTGGTTAATTGATTACTAAAATCTCTCTTTTTTTTTATATCTACATCATGCAAATTTTTTTCTACATATACTAAAACTCATTTAATTATATGTAAACAAATATAACATTAGTGATTTTCAATCCTTTTTATTTACAATTTGTCAATATAATCATAAAATATTAGTATTTTATTAGTTATATATGTTTATCCGCGTATTAAGCGGGATATAATCTAGTTGAAGAATAAAACAAGGAACGAAGAAATAGGGATAGCCGGATAGCTATCCGTAAAAGTACAACATGAAAACAGATACAAGTTACGAAAAAGGAAAGAAATTAACTAATATATGTTCAGGTATCCAGACATTATTGATAGGGAAAAGAAGTGAAGATCTAATTCAGTTATACTTATTGGCTTCATTGCTCCTTTGATGTAACTTATATATAAATTAGGAAACTTCAACCACCCAGTTAATTAATTACATAAATAAGTATATGAAGACCAACATTCATTTCTCATACATACAATAACTAACCCATTCTCTTTGAAAATTTTGGTATTACAAGTTTAATCCATCTATACATGTTTCTACGATGGATCGACATAATAATGTTGATATCACCCGTATGACAGGCCACATACACATTCGATCAGTTCAAAGCCGGGAGGAAATCGAAGACGTATGACTTGGTACGTCTAACGAGTCGAGAGGGCAGGCTCTTGCACTAGAAGAAACACCGAAGAGAGCAAGTGATTCAGGTTTGTCCAATAAAACGATATTCTTGAATCTAGACGTGAGTGTAATAGAAGGAAACATGTGTGGGGACTGCGAACTCGAAGAAAACGATATGATTGGGACAGTAACATGTGGCCATCGGTATCATGTCGATTGCATTAAGGTTTGGTTGTCGTGCAAGAATGTTTGTCCATTGTGTAGGGCTACCGCATTGATAGTATAGATTTTGGTAGTTGTGTTTGTATTTGCAATGGAGTAAGGTAGGATTTCATGTTAAAAGAAGTAGGTTGCTTGATTAGCAGGGACCATTTAGTAAGATAAATAATATTAGTATCATTTTTTTCAATTAATCTATCATTATATGTTGAAGCAGAGTGAGTAATGCATTGCAGTGATAAAAATATCAAAATAAATGGTACGATTATCACTTCCCATTTAGTAAAATTTAGTAAAGTTAATGTTGGTTTAACTTTTAAAATAGACATCTTTTAGCCCCTTACTAGCTAAGCCTTGGTATATATATCAGCGATGTAATTTTTGCTAGCGATTTACAGCTTCAAAAACTAAAAGTCATATGGATTCACCAACGACCGGTAACCCATTGGTAAGGTCTTTGACCTTAAACTATATGGCCCGTGTCTTACTTTTTACATTTTGATGGTGGAATATTTGGAGGTTTTTCGAGTGTTTTGGTTTCATTTCAAACATTTATGTAATATAAGTAGGGAAATTTACCTAAATAGTCAATTTTAAAAGTCTATATCCAATTTTAGACATCTATAAAAAAAGTTACTCATTTGGTCACAAATACCTTACTACCTAACATTCTTGGTAAAAAATAAAAATAACCAACCAAAACATGACAAGTGTTATTAAAAAAACTCCACAATGTTATACCAGGTTTGACTTTGTTCAAAAAAAAAATAGAGAAATTATCACAAATCGTCCCTGTGGTTTGTTCGATTAGCATTTTCGTCCCTGGACTTTTTTTTATCACTAAGTGTCCCTGTGCTTTTCCATTTCATTGCCAGACGTCCCTGCTTCAAACGTCCGTCCATTTTGAGCCGTTAAGCCCTCACGTGCTTGCCACGTGAGGGTAAAATTGTCCAAATAAACTAAAAACAAACCACAGGGACCATTTCTCAATTTCAAAATTATAAACTTTGGCCAATAATTATAATTCTTCAAGGACCATTTCTCAATTTCAAAATTATAAACTTTGACCAATAATTATAATTCTTCAATCTAATTCTTCCCCTTCCCCTTCCAATTTATTCTTTCTCTCTGGAAAATGCACAAATATCCCTCAATCTAATTCTTCCCCTTCCAATTTATTCTTTCCTTCTTTTTTGGTTTGCCGGAAAACACGATTTTCCCAAAAATAATAAAGCATCCATGGATATGAAAAAGCTCTTCTCTCTATGGATACACTCTCCGGCCACCTGGAAAAAAGACCCACCAGCCGCCCTGGACAAAACTTCTTTGCTTCAAGTACATTTTTCTTGCTTGATTAATTTTCAAGAAATCTTGAATTCCAAGCTATAAAACGCTTGAAACTTTTTCATTTTTAGTATTGTTTATTTATTTTTTTAAAATAAAGCATGGATTTGTAGAAATTTGAAGAAGTAATACATGATGAAAATAATATGAAATCGGCAGAATCAAGAAGCCTTGGTTCTTCACCAAAAAGTCAACTAAGTGGAAAGTCGAAATCAAAATCGATTTTGAGAGATGGGATACAACTGGATAAGCATTTGAGTAGAGTTTGGTATATTAAAGTTTTTAAGGTAATATGGTGTTTTCGTGCGGCCAAGAAAAGCAGAAGCAGCACGCATGAATTAGCAGGTTAGCAATCAATACTAGGTTACATTAATTAAGAAGGAGGTGATAATTAATTGAGGGTGATGGTTTGTATATGTATATATATATATATATTATTGATTTGAAAATGTGTATGAAATATTTTGATTTTGTTGTTAGATCTTAAAAAGAATGAGAAAAAATGAAAGAGATCTTATTGTTAGATATGGGACAGTTTTCATATTTCTTGAATCTATGTCGGCGTGTTTCTCTCTCTGCTCTCTCTCTCTACCTCTCCCTCTCTAACGGTCACATTTTCCAGATCTGAGATCGGAACTTGTGCACCGGAGATTGGGATCGAGCTAGAGATTGAGAGTTCGAGATCGAGATTATCACCATCCGGTTAAGGCTTCCACCCCGGTGGATCTAACCCTATTTTTTTCACCCGGGCCGGAGGTCCCTTCCACCTCGGTGGATCTGGAAGCAGCCTCCCTACCTTTGTGTAGGGGTAAGGTCTGTCTACATCATACCCTCATAGCCCGACTTATGTCGGGATGAGTACCTTGTTGTTGTTGTTGTTGTTGTAGATCTTATTGTTAGATCTTAAAAAGAAAAGGAAAATGAAGGAATGAGTGTTATAGAGTTACATGGTCCCTGTGGTTTGTTTTTAGTTTATTTGGATGATTTTACCCTCACGTGGCAAGCACGTGAGGGGCTTAACGGCTCAAAATGAACAGACGTTTGAAGCATGGACGTCTGGCAATAAAATGGAAAAGCACAGGGACACTTAGTGATAAAAAAAAAGTCCAGGGACGAAAATGCTAATCGAACAAACCACAGGGACGATTTGTGATAATTTCTCAAAAAAATAACTATATTGCTTTTTCTCTCTTCTCAAATCTCAACCTATTATTTTTTTTATCTCTTCTCCATAAATCATTTATTCCTCCAATTCATTCAAAATCTTTTATCTCAAAAACCGTACATCGATAAATTATAAAAATTATATGGGTGTTCTTAAAATTTCATGCTCTTTCATTAAAGATGTCATTCGATATACTTTCGACGAATTTTTAAATTCGAAGGCGAAGCCCGTACGGCTAAGGGCGGATCCCGTCAGGTAGTTCACCCCATCACCGCCACCGCCACCGCCATTACATCACCACCTCGACATCACCTTCATCACCGTCGCAACGCGCAGGTACCTTTCTCTCGTTTAAGTATAATAGAAAAAAAATTAATAGAAAAAACATATTTTCATGGGTGTTTGCTAAACTTTGTGCAATATGATCACTAAATTAGTCCCAATAGACTGATAGAGTATCGACTGCTCATAAGAAGAAGACAACTAAAAGTGCATGTGGAGACTGACTTTTAGGTAATTTGTAGATTTTTTAGTGTAAGAAATTACTACCTCCGTCCCATTTTAATTGTCTCATTTTGACTGGTCAAGTCTTTTTCTCTCGACTTTGACCATCAATATCTTTGTTTGTGTTATATATTAGTTAATGAAAGTTATATCAATGAAAAGTGCATTTAAAACTCAATCAATTCATATATGTTATATCAAATGTTATATAACAAAAACAAAAATATTTACGGTCAAAATTGAAAAAGAAAGACTCAAAAAGTCAAATTAGGACACTTAATATGGGACGGAGGGAGTATTGTTTTTCGAGAAAATAGTTTTTCAATACTTTGTCTTCGTTTGATTACTTGAGATTTGGCTTAGAACCAAATATTTTGATTAAAGTGAACTTTAACGACTCTCCATGCACTTACAACACTTTTGAGATATCCATCTATAACTCTTTTCATTTTTACAATACAAAATATAGGCACCTGATTATAACACTTTTTTTTTTTTTTTTTTTTTTTTTTTTTTTTTTTTTTTTTTTTACCTCCTCTTTCTTTTCTTTCTTTAAAGATAGAAGATTTTTCTCCCTGCTCTCTCTCTCTCTCTTCTCCAACGGCTCCTTATCTCTTCTAGATCCAAATCTAGATCTGAGATTTGAGGCTGAGAAAGAGATAGAGATTGAGAGGTTGAGATTAAGAGTTGGAGATCGAGAGTTCCCCTATTCGGTTTGGCTTCGCCGGCCGTCGGGTATTTTTGCACACCGGGCCGGAGGTCCCTTCCACCTCGGTGGATCTGGAAGCAGCCTCTCTACTCTTGAGTAGAGGTAAGGTCTGTCTACATTATACCTCCCCTATAGTCCGACTTATGCTGGGATTGGGTACCCTTGTTGTTGTTGTTGTTGTTGTTGATTTTTACACGGAAGGAATTTATCAATCCAAATAAACTTTTTTTTAATGACAAAACTACCCTTAATATATATTTTTCATTTTTAAACTTTTTACACTGAACTCAAAATCTAAAATTTCTCATCAAACTTCCGCCATATTGATTTCATGCCTGAATATGTATGGACAAGTAATGATTACGATAAAGAAAAAACGATCCTTTTATGGTTCAACAACGATTTGAAGGTAAGTATGTTTGTTCCATCCTTTTTTTTATCAATTGGGTCAAATAAAAAACACAAAATAATTGGGAGGGCTATATGATTTGCTTTGCTTCCAGAAACAATCAAGTCACGATTGGGAATAAGTAGGGTTAATTTTCAATTGAATATGTTATAGTTACTATTGTATCAACTACAGTATTAGCTATTTTAGGGCTTTTAGCAATGTTCAGTCTATCTTTTAATATAATATAACTGTGCATTTAGCTATTATTATTACTATTCTTAAAGTCCAGAATACTGTACAAACCTCATCTAAATTATCATTTTAGCAATCTTCTATTATAACTTTGATTCACTAATCTTCCCTTTTATATGAATTATAAGTAAATACAAATTCTCCAGACAATAGTAAATTATATAATTGTGATTATAAATGTTATAGTATAACTCAAATATATTCACTAATTTTCCTTTTGCTTTTTGATACATCTGATGTTAGGCATATAGATGACGATGAACATGCCTTACATCTAGTGTATAGAGATGCTTGAAGTGACGACAAACATATCCTTGGGCTGATAGTATCGAACTTCTTTGGAGGATTCTCATTTTTAGCTAGTGCGGCATACTATGGATTTCATTTATAAGGGTATTATTGTCTTTATAAATAAATTTCCGTGTATGGATCAAAAGCTTCCGTGTAAAAATCACCTCCTCAAAATATAATACTCCTGATAATTAAGAAATATGTGTAACTAACATGATACTGGTTCGAATCTATCTAAGTTAACAACTGATCATCTTAAAAAGGAAAGAAAAAAAACGGCCACAAAAATACTAGATCGGCCGTAAACTTGTTAGGCCGCGTAACTCAGTGTCAAAGGTTCGACTCCTCCCAGAGAACCTGAATACACATCCCTCCATGGTTACATGTTTTTCTTTTACCAAATCTAAACTTCAACTGCAATTTTAGACTTTCACACATTTTATTATAATTTAGAACATTATACTTGACTGTATGTCATGCCATTTAATCAACAAATTGCTGATTTTGATGTGGAAAA
>JAXHQA010000449.1:0-32382 GCA_034093135.1 Erigeron breviscapus
GCTACAGGAACGAGAAATTTGACTTTTCTATTGTTGAAAACTGTATTTGCAGAAAAACAAAGTATATCATTAAATCACAATTAGAAACTTGAGATTAATCATTGATTTAACCAATTGAACATTAATCCACTTCTAATCTGTATTCAGAAACATAAAACAGCCTCGAATTCCGTGAAAACAGAAATTTTCAGATTCAATTTAAGCTCAAATACGTGAATTTTCGAACAAAATCGGTTATGGATATGTTTGCGGATCGTTCGGATTCACCGATTATGCTCTGATACCAATTGAAATATATAGATTTAAGCTTGGTTGATGGATTATGATAGATTATATCTAGTGTGTGTTTGTGTGTGTATTGAGAGAATAGATGTGTTTGGATAGAAAATGATTTTATTAATATGAAAGTGTTTTCTACAAAATGGGGTGGAAGGGGATATTTATGGGAAGTGATATCCCCACAACATCTTTTATCCATGCACAACAATATATGCTTTATACAGTTGTATACTGTGCAGTATAACATGTATAATTATTGTATATGGCTAAAAAGTGTTGTGGGGATATCACTTCCCGATATTTATACATAAGTCTAATTAACACATGATCGTTTTCTCATTAACAAAATTGTCTCTTTTTCTTTCTCAATTTTTGGACTCCTATTAATTATAGTAAGTTAATAACACGAAAAAATTAAGTTTACGATCCAAAAGTACAAGGTTATTTGTCATAATACTCTATGCTTACAAGTTCCGATTTTGATGTGATTTTAAAATTTTTAGGTAAATTCAAAAGCTTAACTATGCATTTATTATATTTATCATTACCGTTTATTATAACTTAGCTTCGATCATCGGTTAACTTTACTCATTTTCATACTCAAATCATGTATGTAGACATTGAATTTCTTTATTAATCAATCTTAAGCTCGTACGGGTATTAAGATATTGACTATATATTAAATTTTTGTATTGTTCAAACTTAAAAGATCCTAAAACAATTTGTATGATGTAGATTTTTCTAATTAAGTCATTTTATTCTTTCTATTACTTTTAAACTAATAATGGCCGTTTAGAATCAAATTTTAGATCATTATATTCTTTTATGATATTAAATTAGTAAATAAATTATATTGAAATTTGCATAAATATATGAACAAATATAACGGGACTTTAAATATCAAGATTATAATAATTTAAATGAATAATATATAAGTACATGGTTAAAAAATATTTAAAAACAAAATACAATACAATCATTGACTTTAATTCCACATCCCACACATTATATGTAAAAAAAGTAAATTCTATAACAAAGCATCACTAATACAAATTACAAACATAATATTGTTTCATAAAAAATACATTTAACCTCTAATTTAATTTGTTCTAAATATTATTTACTTAAAAATAACATGTTATTATTATTAATGGCATATACATATGATTTTTTATTAGCAATATACCTCTAAATTACATATATTTATGATTATGATTATGTGCATTTTTATTATGACTTGTTTTGGGACATTTGGAATAATTTGTAAGGTTTTAAATATAATACCACTTCTCACATTTGTGGTGTAGATTAATAAGAGTTTTTTTTAAAAGTCATCTCAAACATACGTGTAATTCAACAATAGGAATATATATTAATACGTCGTTAAAAAAAAAGTAAATGTATTGAAAGTCACATAAGTTATGCAAAAATATCATGGACTTTAAAAATCAAGTATATAATGACTCAAATGAGTATATAAAAGCAATGTTTTAAAAGACCGGACACTTGAACCGGTTTCTATTTTACTGGTCGACGGTTGGTCGGTTGGCGTGGTGAGACGGATATTATATAATATATATAATATACAATATAGTTTTAATATGAGAAAGATCATTTGCAAACTTTTTTTGTGAAAACCAAGAAACTCATCCTAGCCATCCATCTATCATGATCTATGGTCCAGATTGAAAGTTACTCCCTACATACAATTTTAAACACGGAGGGGTATATCCGTCATTTTACCACTTGAACAAAACCCCCAAAACACAAAGTGTTTCACATCTTTCACATATTTCTCACACCTCTCGCCTCCTTCTTTCTCTGACCGGAATTTCTTCTCCGGTCGCCGTCTTTTCTCCGGCGGCCTGTATTATCATTCCTACTTCTCGATTAATCTAGTTTAATCGATTCTAATCTCGTTCTCCACCAACTTTCACCCTAATTCTCTCTCGCTCTCCCTGTTTCTCCGTCCTCAATTCTTCTCCGGCCACGTTTTTTTCCGGCCGCCGTGTATTATCATTCCTAATTCTCGATTAATCGAGTTTAATAGATTCTAATCTCGTTTTTCACGTCTAAAAATGGTGAAATTGTCTCAATCTTCCATTCCTAATAAAAAAAGATCTATGACGGTTAAACTGGAGGTTATCTCCATCAAATCTTCTGTTGAATCTGGTATAATTTCTTACTATTTTACTTTTTTATTTTATTAATTTAGGTTTAATCTTTTTTTTAGGTTATTTTTCTGCATTTTTAGTTATATTTCTGACATCATTTTGTATTTGTTGACTGGAATTATACTGTATATGTGTGTTGTTAGTTAATTCTGTTATTTAGATCTGTATGTTATAAGAAATTAGTGCTTGATTAGTTTAATGAACCTTATTTAGGTCGGAATTATTGTAATTGGCTAGGTTTTGTATGGAATATCAGTTTAGTTATTTCGTGTTAAAGCCGAGAAAGAATTTTGAATAGTGTTTTCACACAACTAACTCAACCTGTACAAATATGTCACATGTTTTAGAGAATACAGTTATGTTCACTGATAAAATCTCGAATTACGAGGTAGCACAGATCTGAAATAGGACGTTATATGTCATTCGCTACTTGGATGGACCCATATTTTGATTGTTCGATCACCAATAGGCCCTGCAGAAGCAATTATGTTGTCTTTCGGGTGGCAATTTATAGAAATAACTGTATCAGTATGGCCTTCTGTATCAGTATGAACCACTGACTATGTATTTGCCATTTGTCAAGGAAAACGTAGGAGTTATGCAATAGGTTTTGTTCACATGACCTGTATATATCTTCAAGAACTTTCCAGTCGAGTAGTTCCAAATCTTCTGCATTCATGATAATAGAACACTAAAGTCAGGAGCTGAAGTCATCAACACTTGCGAACTTTTCATTATTCAATAAGTTAATTATATTTCATTTTTCGACAGAAACAGTTCTGGTTTTTGATACTTGAGACAGCCAGAAATATTAGAAGTTAAGATAGAGATAAAGAATAGCTGAAACACTAGACTTAATAAACATGAAATCATCTACAAACTGGTCCTGTATCCTACAACTTTGATTTTTGATACTCGAGGTAGGGGGCGGGTTACAACTTACAACTTTAAATTGCCTCTGTATGAATTACTTTAAAACATTAGCATTCGTAAATTCTCTTAAGTAATCTAGGTCGTTCAGCTAATGCTTATATCTTGTCTGTATAATATTAATTGCGTTATATATGTGCTACTTTGGGCGTGATGTAATTACAATAATAACAAAGACGAGAATGTTGTTCTGTTGATTGGATATATACATGTATTAATTTATGTGTGACTTGTATTGTAGGACAATGTGCTGTAGATATAGTTGTAGTTGATTATGTTATAGTCAGTTGATTTCCATGCTTAGACTCGTTACTTTATGCGTTTTGATTTGCTCATTTGAATTTGTAGAATGTATCATAAGTTTTTGCAATATGTTTTTGTTGTAATGCTCATTTTTTTTGCAATATGTTTTTGTTGAATCTCTTTACCTTGTTGCGTAATTTGTATGTCTTTTGTAGCCTGCTGAATTTGCTTGTTGAATAATAAGGCTTTGGTATATGTTTTGTAATTAGTTTGTTTGGTTATTATTTTGTTTAGATGCAACAAGTGATAAATCACATCTTAAAAGATTGAAGAAACCTAAGATTTCGCAAGAGTGTAAGCCTGTTGAAATCTCTGATAATCAGAAAAACGATGTTAAAGCCGAGGATGATAAGGAAGATGTCTTCCGTAACATCAGATTACGGACCTCACCGGCTCAATTGTCTGCTGTTATGACTTCGTTGAATCCTAATCAGCGTCAGTTTGTAGAAGATATTGGTTTTGGTAGTCTTTTAGGTTTCAGTATCGAGTCACTTCCTGGAAAACTCGGCTATCATATGCAGCCCGATCAGCAGCGGGAAAGTAATGCACATAAAAGACCTCTAAGAAATCACGCCATGCAAGAGCCTCAACAAATCCCGGACCCTCAGCATCCCTTAACGCTTTCCACCAACGTTGAGCATCCCCTTCAAATTTATAAGTTGCTAGGCGTACTTTCTGGTTATTAGTGCAATCTAGAACCCCAAATATCTTCTTCATATGGGCAATCTAATTTTCAGCATCTACTGGGGTAGGGGCTCCATGAAATGAATCTGGTTTTTGTTTTTGGAAACGCTCGAGTAAAAATTGAGTAGCCGTCACATTGTTATTGTTCCCAGCATTATTATTATTCCCAACATCATTATTGTTTCCAATGTTATTGTTATTATTACCATCATTATTATTATTATTATTATTATTATTATTATTATTATTATTATTATTATTATTATATTATTATTATTATTATTCCATTGTTATCATATTATTGTTATTGTCGTTATTATTGTTATTATTATTATTATTATTAGCGTTATTATTTCCTTGGTTCGCCTGAATAGCATTTGCAACTGCTTGAGGGACAACTTGCGCAATCGCGGTTGCAACTGCTTGGTTGATTGCTGCAAGAATCGCCGGATCGATGTTCATATTATTCGCATTGTTATTAGCGTTAGTATTTCTGTTACTTCTCCTAGGAGGCATCTACAAAGAGGATAGGTAAAAGAGCGATTAGAATCAATTGAATCACGACGGAGTGCATTGATCTACCCAATCTCACAGGTCAAGCCTAAAGGCATACTACAAGAAAGAACATACAGCTCTCATACCATTCATGTAACACCCCATCCGAAAAATGGAATTGGAGATTACACAAAATGCTAAAAGAACAATATTTCACTAAAAGTCTCCAACTATGATGAATAAATAGGTTCTAAAGTACGACTAAAGGTTCCAATCCATAATATGGATTCCTTACATAAGAATAATGAAAGTCAAGAGTTGCTAATAAAGATGTAAAAGCATAAAGTCTAAAAATCTCCAAGGTCTTAGGTCACTCTCACTCGTCCCATATCATCCCTGATTACCTGCCGCATGGAAAAAAAGAAAATGCGGCTCAGTGCGCGGATGTTGATAACAATAAACAATAATAATGATATAATGAAATAAGAAGGAAGATTAAATCAAATTATTTTAATTCCAAAAGTCTCCTTCAATTACCACACTTACACCAGAGTAAAATAATTTAAGGCTGAAGCAAAGAAAGGTTTGGGATGTTTATACCGAGTATCCTACATATCAAATATCCAAGAGCACACTCCCGGTGCCCAAATAATAATATCACAAATCAAAGTTAATACACCAGATGTGCACCTCTGCGTGTATCCAACCCGGAAGGTATGTATGGCACTACATCACACATTCGTACAATAATCATATCATATCATAATATAGCCTAGGATGCATCCATACGCCTCCCCAAATAATCATAAAGGCTCTCCCACACGAGCATAATCACATATCACATATCATATAACAAAGGTGGAGACGCCGTGGACTGATCACACCGCCACGGATAGTGTCATGCCATTGGTCGCCACAATGACATGCCTATGGTACCTTCATAGGTAGTTAACTCGGTATACCTAACTCCAGTCTACTCTAAAGGGTTTCATAATTCCACAAGTTTCACAAAAAAAATCCATCCGTACTCCAAAAGTATTTTCACAATGCATAAGGCTCAAATGAAATATATATCAAAAGCGGCTCATTTCAACAAGGTTTTATCTCAAACAAGGTTCCGAAAATTTATGAATTCCAAAATAACATTTTAGCTCAAGTGAAAGAGAATCAACTAATGAAGTCACGAAATATTTGAAGAATAGCAAAGATATATCCAAAGAATTATGTAAGAGTAACGCTGAAAGGAGAAGTACTGGCATCTGTACCTTGACAAGTGTTTACAACTAGCAATGCTCAAACTCCACGACGGTCCTCAAAAAGATGTATATCGAACGATTTAACTAAATTTAGCATCCACCTGTAACTGTCCTACTCTTTACTTCTTAATGTTCCATATCCCATTTTCTAGTATAAATCAATAATGATTATAAACACCCAATTATTTTGCTAAGTTACTGGGCCAAATCTAGGACTGTCGTTATATAGTTCTTATATATAAATTGTTTATAAGAGGACCTGCAACAACCAATAAAATCTAGTTTGGAGCTACACAAATAAATCAGTAAAATTTTATAGAACCATCTATATTGCCAAGACTCATTTGACCGACTCCATCTTTTGACTTAAAGCACCATATCTTGCAGCTAAGTTCAAAAATATTTATACCAGGACCTTGAAGTAATTAACAGAAGTCCATACCAAATCATTTTACAAAAATATCAGTACGCTCCTTATATACATATATACGACCAAGATTTATTAGACCATGCATCCATAATATATCCTACCTCTCCTTGTACAAGCTAATTCAGAAAATAAACTCCTACGAGTAATATATAAAATACATATTGATCATACTGAATCTAGAGATAACTAATTAAGTATGGGTCACTACTTTTATAAAACTTATTTGCTATATCCATACGTAGTCATGTATAGTATATTGTTTCAAATCTCATACCCAATATTAATTTTAAGTATATTTGTAAACTGGTGTTCTTCAAAACTCAATACTTAAAGCCGATAACAGTTTTCATGTAGTCTTCTTCTTCACCAGAGTTGTACCCGTACCCGTACCCGCTTTCGTAACCCGTTTGCTTCTAACAGGCCTTGACTTGGCTCAGTTCATTATGAATATTAATTACTATCAGTTTTAAACACCCTTAATAGTCATTACATGATCATAATACTTGACAGAAAATAGTAAACGATCATTATTTGGACTAGTTCGATCACGATATACCTCTAAACGTAGTAGATTAGGACAGAAATTTGAACACCTTGATTTTCCTCCTGCACCGATCGTCCCTTTCCTTATGACCCTTACTATATGGGCTTTATTTTTATTTAGCTATGGAGGAGTCGTTTTGCTGTTGACGAATGAAGGAATGAGAGAAGTCGGTTGTTATAATACTTAGGCCCGATAATTCTGTAATCTAACCCATAATTCGGAAGTTTTGAGTACATGTATTTGAAGAAATCTGGTCATGTTTATCTCTTAAGGACTTATCTCAATAATTTTATATCACGTGAACAATTCCATGATATTTATCTCTTACTAAACATAATTATAATTACTATTAACTACTAATTTATATATATCTAATACGTACTTACACTATGTCTCTATAATATTTTCATGGCTGTTACAGATTCATTCAACCATTTTAAGCTAGAATGTAAGCTACACTTTTCGGGTGACATTTTCAGTTGAATCATTGAATCTTTCCACTATATTTTTGATATGCAACGCAAGTAATGGAAAATTCTATCAACATAAACCCATCCTCAAGTTCATTTAAAGAAAGTATAGGAGTTTTGAAAGAAACTTTTGAAAGAACAAGATTAAAGATGAGACTTATTGAACAAAGATAGGTTTTTTAACTACCTTCTTGAACCGAAAATATGGCTGATTTCGGGGCTGATTCACGGCTGTTTTTGGCAGCAAACCCACGACCAAAATGACTCTACGTGAGCTCCTAAACTTGCTTGAACAACTTCTTGAATGATCTAACTTGAAACCTTATTATATGTGTTGATTATATTTGTGTTTTGGATCTCTTTTCTTTCTTACTTTGAACCGAATGGGGAAGAGCAAAAATGCAGAAAATTTTTGAGAGAAATGATGGGGTTGAGTGTGAGAAAGGGTGGGAGAAAATGAAAGAGGTTTGGGGAAGAGTGTGAGATATATGATGGGAGAGTGTGAAGTGTATTGTGTAAGAGAACATGGATCATATTTCTAGCTATTATTTATTTGATGTAAATGTATATGTGTTGTGTGTATGTGTCGTGTGTGTGTGATGTTTTATATAAAATACATTCAAATCTTTATAACACATTTTGTATATGTATATGTAACCATATATATATGTATATTCCTGTATGTTGTATGCATGCATATACATTTATCTAATTTTTGTTGCACTAGCTTATTTGTGTGGGATTTTCATTTCATTAGTTATGTGTTTATATATATAAAATTTGTAAGTATTTCATGTGTGGGTATATCAATATTTGTATTGGACTAAATAAAAAAATTTACGTTCGTACACTTTTGCTATTATAGTTGTTGGATTAATTGGTTACTTACTTACTTATGAGTTAGATTATATACATTTTATGTTATTAATATTTTACTCTTTGAGATTGACTTGCGTAATTATATAGGAGTTTGTATGGCATTTCTAAAGGAAAAACTAGCAATATATCATCTACGGGAAACTCAAATTGTCAACTTATGGTCTAATTCTCTACCAAAGCTCTAAGACTTCTATCATTGTACTATTGTCTTATAAAGTAACACCGACCAAGAAGGACGGGTGTTACGTCCTCCCCCTGTTGAAATGAATTTCGACCACGAAATTCGCTCTTGCTTGCTTACACTTTCGTCTTTTAATGCCTCATTCGGCTTATCTTATCCTTTCGACAGCTATAGCTATCACGTTGATCATCAAATCTCTCGTCCCTCGTCGTGGTGCACCTTGACTAGCGGCGATTCTTTAATCGATTTCAGTAAGCGTCTAGGATACTCACATATTATTCTCCTTATTACCTTTCCCTTTACATTCATTCACTATTGTATTCATCTTTGTAGTTACCACCATCGCTTCCATTAGCTCTTATTAGCTCTCGCTAGCTCCTTGGAACCTCTTCACTAATTCATAGTTCTCAGGTTGAACTCCAAAGGTTGTACTTAGAACTCCTTCCTTTCCGCACCTTCCATTGCGGTCATTTGTACAACTCTCTTTGAGAAGTTTCAAACCACTTCTTGAGGTGAGTTAAGCCACTTCCATGCTTCGAGTGAGAAAGGCTTGTCCCTTAGGAATTTACCATTGCTTCTCAATGGTGCAACAGCTTCCTCGTGGCTTATCGTCCATCTCAACTATTTAAGCGTCGTTCCTTTTTGCCTTTACCCTTGCATCTCTTTGACCTTCCTTCCTTACAGGTCATTGATGCTTCTTGATCAAATGCTCTCATCAAATTGCGTCCTTAATGACTACTCTTTTTCGATGGGTTTCATCACCCTCCTAAGTACTAAGAGTACGACGAAGCAAGGGTTTATAAATTATTAATGATGAAACAATAAATGTTCAATTAATGGAATTTAAACAAAAAGAAAGGTTTACGGAGATTCATCTCAAAATATTGTTTTAAAGAAAATTTGGTGCGGTTTTAGAAAAACTTGGCAAGTATAATGCGGGCATAGGATGAATTATACAAAAAAAATTGTCAAGTATTAAGCGAAATTACTATGTCTACTAATTAACGAGTTTCTTTTGAGAATATTTAAATAATATCAATATATAAACACAAGTATTTTAGAAATCCTGATTTAAATATTTATACGTAAGTAAAATATTATTTCAATCTTATTTTATGTTTAAAAAATGATGGGAAAAAGTTTCACAAATCTAAGTATAATTAAAATTAGGTTTTGAAACAGCTCATAGTATTTGAATAAAATTTGAATTTCGTGGTGTAATGGAAAAAAAAGTATGAAGACCTTTTTGCTTTATGTACTATTAACCGGACAATAGCAATTGTCTATGTTTAAAGTAGAAAAGTGCATAAAGCAGGTTGGATAAAGTGACTTTATGTCTTACTTTATCAAGCATTTATAAGGAATTAAATACACTTCCTTAAATGCTCTCAACCATATTTGTACGACAAAGTTGACATCCCAATGTCAACATTTGCCTATAAATAGAGGCCTTTGCACAACCAAGAAATAACTTTGCATTTTCAGACATTTGCATTCTTGGTGAACTTGTGCAATATTCTCTCAATCGCAAAAAGGAACATTTCACAACTTTATGTGTTTCGATTGTTAAAGAGAATTTACAAGTTTTAGATCAATTGTATTTCATAAGTTGTTAGGATATTTACATCTTTGTATTATCTTGGTTCCGCAACAACCTTGTAATTTATTTAAAGATAATAAATAAATTACACTTGAAAATTACATATTGTCTCACCAGATTTACTTTACAATTACTTTTATATTGCATTGTCTTTACTTATTAATATTGTCACCTTAATAAGCTAGTAATCCTCCAGATTAACCTGGTATACTGTTCACTGCAACTAGTCATCTCCAGGTCAGTGAACGTATTGCAAAGTTATCTCACCATTGACATAGAGGTGTCTTCAGTAGTACCATCTATTGAGTTGAGACTTACATTGTCGCCGCCTTTTTCATAACATTTTTGTCTTTTATAAATACGAGTAACCCTGGTTTTCGATTGGGCTAAGTTTTGGATTGGAGCCCATCTTTATTAGGGTTTCACGTGGGTATAGAAGGTTTCAACCTTTGATAAAACCTATTCCTTTCACTATTTTTTCTATAACAATCCTCTCTTATTAACCATTAGCAGAGGAAGGACTTCCGACAATGGATTAAGCCGACACAATCCCAACGAAAACTATAGCATACTACTCTTGCCCTCCATATTCATAGCTTTCTCACAGTCTATATAACATTTCTCTCTCAGCAATCCCAACAAACCCTATACTATTCTACCTTTGCCCTTTATTTTTATAATGGCTTTGTCAAATATTCGTAATAATGATCGTTTTCTTTTGGATGTAAGTACACTTATTTTACATATCAAAACGTGAAGTTTGTTTGTGTTTTAGTTGAATCAAACACAATTATCAAACATTTCTGATGAGGTATATTATCAAATCTGATTTGAATTTTTTATATTCTTAATGTTTATTTGAGTTTATTGAAAAGATTTTTAGGTTTTATTTAATAAAAACCCATAATTAAAATTGAATGTATACAGAAATAAATTATGAAGTGATGTTATCAAACAATACGAGTTTAGGCTTAGAAGTTCTAAGGTTGGCCGACGGTTTGGCTAACCGTAGAACTTCTAACCTTAAAACCCTACAAATTGCTAATCCGATGTGAAAATTAGATTCTAAAACCATGATGGGCCTTCGTCCCTGCTTTTCCCCTCTACTACTAGGGGGTGTGAGTGGAAAGTTATATTCTAAAACTGCCTTGAGGGGTGCTCTGCCTTTCTAATTCAAGGGGATGTCATTTTATGCCAAATGGAAAAATTTTATCATTATTATTTTGTATTAGTTTTTATTAAAAAGTATAAAATAATAATATAAAAAAATTAACAAAGTAAAAAAAGTTAAAAACCATCTTCTTTATCTTATTTCCTTAATTATCTTCTTTATTGATCTCTATCTTATACACACATATTGTATGTAGAATCGAAACCTACCAATTTTATTTTTACTTTCGTTTTAATCTTTTAATTTTCTATATACGTGTCAATACTTTTGGGATTCATATCACAAACTCACAGTCAGAAAATCAACGCATTTGTTTCTCTCGTTTCTCCACCGGCATGTGTAACTCTACCCTCAAAACCTGCTATTAAGGGATTAGGTAATGTCTTCCATCATTTGATTTTTTCTTATTTTTTCATAGGTGTTAGGTGATTAGGTAATGCTTTCCATTTGATATATTTGAGAGCTTGAAATAATTTTTGGATTTATATAAATTTTGTTAGTGTATATTATAAAACCCACCTAATACTTAATTATATCAAAAAAAGAAAAGATGATACTTGACGACATGTTTTTGTCTTGTTTGTGGGCTACTAGAGTGACACTAAATCCTTTAAAAAACCTTAATTTTTATTAACTGAGTCGATTTCCCCAATAAACAATTTCCACTTTAAGAACCCTTATTTTCCATCCGTTGATTTTCACGGTTAATCTTTTAGGATTATTGTTGTGGTTGTCAAATATTACTTCAGTGTTACAAATAATAGTGATTGGATAAGCCACAAGGATCATAAATACAGTGGAATCGATCATTGAATTAGGTAAATGCTACTGTATGAAATGAGTAGGTATGCCTGCGCAAAGCCAATCAACGCTTGCACAGAGCCAAACAAATACATCACTGTTTGGTGTGAAACTGGTTGTTATTATGGCTGCTATTTCAGTGGTCATGAGTTCGAAACTCGCCCGCTGCTGCTTAAACTTTTTTTTTTTGTTAAATTCTTATATGTTGCCACATACATTACAGGGGTTTCATATCACAGAATCACTAGCATTTGTATCAATTATTTGCCTAATTTTTTATGATGCCTTATGTGTTGTCCGTTCATTGCTTTCTACTGTGAATCTTGAATGTTGAATAATAGTTTCTCATAACTGTCCCTTCTTGATGATTCTGTTTGTTATTCGTATGAGAAATATTGCAATACAATTGGAACCTTTGATGCCGGTTGAAATTGATCACAATTGGTGATTGATTCCTTGGTGACAAATGGATCCAATAACATTTCCCTGGTCTTTCAACAGTTGATGTGATGATAATGGATTAGGTGTCTAAATTTTCAATTTTTCTCTGACCAAAATAACCCTACGGTTTGATTCACACAGAATTTCTAAACTCGGTATATGATTTAAACAAGGTTGCAGCAATGCTCTGCTACCAAAATGTAACTCCCAAAACCATTTGAAGTAAATAGCTTGCTTCCTGAAATATCAGATATTCAGATTACTCTCTTTACATACCAATAATTTCAAGGAAATCTAATTTAAGTTCGGCTTGGTTGATCAGATTTTGTTCTTCTTATTATTATCATCATGTCTGCGTGTATTTGTGTTTCTACATGTATAATCTTTGCATTTTATTATTCCTCCTTTTGTGTTTGTCAGACCATCTCTCTTTCGATAACATAACACTATCAAACATTCACCATCATCTAACAAAAGATTCCAAGCACCGAATGTCTAACTGTAGTACTAAATTTACAACTGGCCCACCATGCTCGAACTTGCCATGATCTATGTTTTTTTTTTCTATGTAAATGAAGAAGGAAACGGAAGGTGTATACTGGCATGACTTTAAAGCAACAGTTTCCTTAACCACGAATTATTATAGCAGAGGTTACGTCTTCCTTCACCATTGTTTAGGTTTTGGTCGCCTATATTAGCTTTTTGGGCATGTATTTTCATTATAGTAATATCTTAAAAAGGATGTGGAACTTAATTTACCTTACATAGATAAGTTTAATGATGTAGCGGTGTAGCCTACTTTATTTTTGGCGTTAAAGCAATTGCATTTCATATATCTATTTGCAAGTTTGTTTACTTTTTGCATCTGGTCTTTTAGATAATCACTTTGCTACTGCTACTGCTGCTACTTTCCAACTTCAACCTTTGTTTCTCTGAGATCATCTTTAAAGAGAAGTTTGAAGGTTTGTTTTTTACGTACCATTTTATATCATTTTTTTATAGTTAATATTGTTGTGTTTTCTTAGTGTTAAATGAATATACTTTTTTGCATCACTGGTCGGGAGTGTTTGATTTTGAGATTTTGTTGTTAACTTGCTTGAAAAAGGGGCTCCTAAACAAGAGTTTTGACTAGGTAGATTTACCCTTCTATGCTGTTTTAGGTGTAACATTAGTATTAGATAATATGCTTAATGTAGTATTAATATTTTGTTGATCTTTTCTCTGTTTCCATTAGTAATTTCTTAATGAATTGTAGTTCTTTCACCTTTTGCACTATTGTGGTATTCAAATTACTTGAAAATAAAATTAAGCAGTAACATCACCTTTTCCTGTTAAAAATATATATACAAAAAGAAAGAGTAACATCACCATTTGGTTACTTAAATATATAGCATGTATACTGTTCTGTATAACAACACATTTTAAAAAGTTATTTACTTTTAATAACTTAATGTGTATCCTGAAGAGTAAGATCATGTGATGTTGTACACTTCCAGTAATTAACCTTCATGATTATCTGAAATAGTGCATTAGAAGTTATAAATTCACGAGGTTACATATGATGGCGACTTTGAGTTAGTTGCTTTGTTATTGTTCTAAATTGCTTACAACGTCACATATATGATATAATGAATCAGGTCCCAAACTCAACAATCTCGCAGTCGCAGCAACTACTTGCAGATAACAGGAGTTCAGAACCAAAAGACTATGGGCCACTGTAAAGAAAGTAAGCAACACACGCCCGCAATTTCAGCAACACAACAATTACATCAGCAACACAAACAACTCAAACTACCACAGCAACTGACACAACAAAGAAACGTACAAAGATAGGAAAAAGGTTTGAGTTCTCATCGCAAACCCAACCACTACTTTTAGTTAATGAAACCATATCAGAATTTAAGGGAATTTCTTAAAGTTTGTATGTTATTATTATATCGACTAAACCATACTCTTAAGAATTTTTTGTGATTGCTAAGAACCTGATCTTATACATAAATAGCATGCTTGGAACTCTACTCTTATCAACAACAAAACTTGTCATGAAACTCATCGCATTTCAATCATTCCGAATGACATCGCGCAACGCGCGACAAGCATCTCCTAGTATATATTATTGTGCTTGCTTTTGGCTTACAGGAGGCTGATCGCCTTTTTGATAACTGTCCGCAAACACGAATAGCTGATAACCGTCATGAACGATTTCATTACAGGTATATTAATGTTCTGTTTATCTTTTTTACTATTAGGGTTGCTTCATGAACATTATGTGTTTTGGTTTAATATATAATCTTGTTGACTTATGGGTGTGTGTTTGAAAATGTTAATGAAAATTTAATTTTGGAAACTGTCATACTTACAAACGCTTCAATGTAAAAGTGAAATTTCAAAAAACTCAGATTAATTACATTTTATACTGATGTGGCTTTTATATTAATAAATGTTTTGGGTGTTACTTCGCTATTTTATAAATAGCCAATAAAAGTTTTAGTATTGAATAGGAGGACATTAGTTGACTAGGGTTTGTTCGTGGTAAGTATCTGTGCAAATTGAAATTAAGTTTTTTGTGGGTATTGTAAGCATAATGTGTATGAATTTGCTAAGTTTTGTGTTTTTTTATTCTTAGTTGATTCTGTTAAAATCTTCTTAGTTTTGGATTGAGATTTTAAGCTTTAAAATTTTTAAGAAGTGTTTTGGATTGGATTTTAAGCTTTAAAATTTTTAGATATGATTGGTTCGTGATATAAGTGCTGTTTTTGTCTTGGTAGAATTTGGCTGTATGAACGAATAACCTGCTAAATTCCGAAGTGGATTCGGTATCTAGAACAATTTAAACGCTGAACTACATTTATCATCTTTATGTTCACAAACTCTTCAATTTAAAAGTGAAATTCCAGAAATCTTAGATTTACAACATTTTATACTGATGTGGCTTTTATATATTAGTAATAGATGTTTGGGTTTTAGTTTGTTATTTTTACAAATTAGCCAATTAAAATTTTGATATTGGATCGGAAATTAATTACCTAGGGTTTGTTGTTAGTAAGTTTGTTTTTGGGTAAAAGGTTAGTTGGTGTTCTTAGTAAGTTTCTATGCAAATTGAAATAAATTTTGTGGGAATTGCATGCATAAATTGTATCAATTGGCTAAATTTGGTGTCTATTTGATTCTTAGTTGATTCTGTTAAAATCTTCTTAGTTCGGCATTTGAGATAAGACTCAAGAAGTGTTTTGGATTGGATTTTAAGCTTTAAAATTTTTAGATATGATTGGTTCGTGATATAAGTGCTGTTTTTGGCTTGGTAGAATTTGGCTGTATGAACGAATAACCTGCTAAATTCCGAAGTGGATTCGGTATCTAGAACAATTTAAACGCTGAACTACATTTATCATCTTTATGTTCACAAACTCTTCAATTTAAAAGTGAAATTTCAAAAAACTCAGATTAATTACATTTTATACTGATGTGGCTTTTATATTAATAAATGTTTGGGTGTTACTTCGCTATTTTATAAATAGCCAATAAAAATTTTAGTATTGAATCGGAGGACATTATTACCTAGGGTTTGTTGTTAGTAAGTTTGTTTTTGGGTAAAAGGTTAGTTGGTGTTCTTAGTAAGTTTCTATGCAAATTGAAATTAAGTTTTTTGTGGGTATTGTAAGCATAATGTGTATGAATTTGCTAAGTTTTGTGTTTTTTTATTCTTAGTTGATTCTGTTAAAATCTTCTTAGTTCGGCATTTGAGATAAGACTCAATAAGTGTTTTGGATTGGATTTTAAAATTTAATTTTGGAAACTGTCATACTTACAAACGCTTCAATGTAAAAGTGAAATTTCAAAAAACTCAGATTAATTACATTTTATACTGATGTGGCTTTTATATTAATAAATGTTTGGGTGTTACTTCGCTATTTTATAAATAGCCAATAAAAATTTTAGTATTGGATCGGAAATTAATTACCTAGGGTTTGTTGTTAGTAAGTTTGTTTTTGGGTAAAAGGTTAGTTGGTGTTCTTAGTAAGTTTCTATGCAAATTGAAATTAAGTTTTTTGTGGGTATTGTAAGCATAATGTGTATGAATTTGCTAAGTTTTGTGTTTTTTTATTCTTAGTTGATTCTGTTAAAATCTTCTTAGTATTTTGGATTGGATTTTAAGCTTTAAAATTTTTAAGAAGTGTTTTGGATTGGATTTTAAGCTTTAAAATTTTTAGATATGATTGGTTCGTGATATAAGTGCTGTTTTTGTCTTGGTAGAATTTGGCTGTATGAACGAATAACCTGCTAAATTCCGAAGTGGATTCGGTATCTAGAACAATTTAAACGCTGAACTACATTTATCATCTTTATGTTCACAAACTCTTCAATTTAAAAGTGAAATTCCAGAAATCTCAGATTTACAACATTTTATACTGATGTGGCTTTTATATATTAGTAATAGATGTTTGGGTTTTAGTTTGCTATTTTTACAAATTAGCCAATTAAAATTTTGATATTGGATCGGAAATTAATTACCTAGGGTTTGTTGTTAGTAAGTTTGTTTTTGGGTAAAAGGTTAGTTGGTGTTCTTAGTAAGTTTCTATGCAAATTGAAATAAATTTTGTGGGAATTGCATGCATAAATTGTATCAATTGGCTAAATTTGGTGTCTATTTGATTCTTAGTTGATTTTGTTGAAATCTTTTCAGTTTGGCATTTCAGATAAGACATAGTAGTGTCTTGGATTGGATTGTAAGCTTCAAAATTTTAAGATTTGAGTGGTTCGTGATTTAAGTGTTGTTTTTGTTTGGTAAAAGTGGCTGTATGAACGAATAACCTGCTAAATTCCGAAGTGGATTCGGTATCTAGAACAATTTAAACGCTGAACTACATTTATCATCTTTATGTTCACAAACTCTTCAATTTAAAAGTGAAATTCCAGAAATCTCAGATTTAGAACATTTTATACTGATGTGGCTTTTATATATTAGTAATAGATGTTTGGGTTTTAGTTTGCTATTTTTACAAATTAGCCAATTAAAATTTTGATATTGGATCGGACATTAATTACCTAGGGTTTGTTGTTAGTAAGTTTGTTTTTGGGTAAAAGGTTAGTTGGTGTTCTTAGTAAGTTTCTATGCAAATTGAAATAAATTTTGTGGGAATTGCATGCATAAATTGTATCAATTGGCTAAATTTGGTGTCTATTTGATTCTTAGTTGATTTTGTTGAAATCTTTTCAGTTTGGCATTTCAGATAAGACATAGTAGTGTCTTGGATTGGATTGTAAGCTTCAAAATTTTAAGATTTGAGTGGTTCGTGATTTAAGTGTTGTTTTTGGTTTGGTAAAAGTGGCTGTATGAACGAATAACCTGCTAAATTCCGAAGTGGATTCGGTATCTAGAACAATTTAAACGCTGAACTACATTTATCATCTTTATGTTCACAAACTCTTCAATTTAAAAGTGAAATTCCAGAAATCTCAGATTTACAACATTTTATACTGATGTGGCTTTTATATATTAGTAATAGATGTTTGGGTTTTAGTTTGCTATTTTTACAAATTAGCCAATTAAAATTTTGATATTGGATCGGACATTAATTACCTAGGGTTTGTTGTTAGTAAGTTTGTTTTTGGGTAAAAGGTTAGTTGGTGTTCTTAGTAAGTTTCTATGCAAATTGAAATAAATTTTGTGGGAATTGCATGCATAAATTGTATCAATTGGCTAAATTTGGTGTCTATTTGATTCTTAGTTGATTTTGTTGAAATCTTTTCAGTTTGGCATTTCAGATAAGACATAGTAGTGTCTTGGATTGGATTGTAAGCTTCAAAATTTTAAGATTTGAGTGGTTCGTGATTTAAGTGTTGTTTTTAGTTTGGTAAAAGTGGCTGTATGAACGAATAACCTGCTAAATTCCGAAGTGGATTCGGTATCTAGAACAATTTAAACGCTGAACTACATTTATCATCTTTATGTTCACAAACTCTTCAATTTAAAAGTGAAATTCCAGAAATCTCAGATTTAGAACATTTTATACTGATGTGGCTTTTATATATTAGTAATAAATGTTTGGGTTTTAGTTTGCTATTTTTACAAATTAGCCAATTGAAGTTTTGATATTGGATCGGACATTAATTACCTAGGGTTTGTTGTTAGTAAGTTTGTTTTTGGGTAAAAGGTTAGTTGGTGTTCTTAGTAAGTTTCTATGCAAATTGAAATAAATTTTGTGGGAATTGCATGCATAAATTGTATCAATTGGCTAAATTTGGTGTCTATTTGATTCTTAGTTGATTTTGTTGAAATCTTTTCAGTTTGGCATTTCAGATAAGACATAGTAGTGTCTTGGATTGGATTGTAAGCTTCAAAATTTTAAGATTTGAGTGGTTCGTGATTTAACTGTTGTTTTTGGTTTGGTATAAGTGGCTGTATGAACGAACAACCTGCTAAATTCTGCAGTGGATTCTGTTTCTAAAACAATTTAAACCCCGAACTACATTTATTATCTTTATTTCATTTCAAACTAGCTAGTTTGTCATTTATAACCTCGTTTACGTCTTTCTTTTATGGATTAAAATTTTATTTTCCAATGTCATTCATATGAATGGTAGGTTATCTGTGCATCACTTCCAATTATTGGCTGAGGTTCGTCAAGACAAGCACAGGGTCTTTCGTATTCTGAGCCATTCGATACTCGGCACTGAGGAGCACTACCGTCTTATGAGAAAGTGCATTTTTTGTGAGGTGTGTTGCTTATGATAATGTTTCAACAATGATGATCCATCATTAACCAAACTTAATTATGGTCAATGATATTTTTAGTCCTCGAACTTTAATTAACTTTGAATAGTAAGTTACCTTTTAATTTTACATTAAATTAAATTCAAAATCGTCAATTTGTGTTGCTTATGATAATGTTTTTAAGTCTTGAGTGTAATCGTCAAATGTAAACTTCAAAACTGACCTAACTATGCATTGCTTCAAATCATTTCATGCATTAATATTGTATTGATACATACATCGAGTAAGTCAGCCCGCAACAAAAGTTAATCCTTTTTTCTAATAACTCTTGCATATCTATAAGACATGAATCTGTTTGGTGGGATGCGTTGTGATGGATTATCATATTTTTACTTGTTTCAGATAGATGCAAACCGAAAGCACTATGGAAACCGAAAGCACTATAAGGGTGAAGATTTTGATGGCTTCTGTAACCAATTGAGGGATGATAGTGTGGGCGAAGACTTATTATGTATTTATGCAGCATGTGAACTTGTATGTATTTCTTCATTAGTTTAGTAGAATGGTGTAGAATATACTTTCGAAAGATGAATTAAATATAAATATATTAAAAAGACGGAAAACTCCCCTTGTGTTTTCCATTTTTTATTGAAAACTAAATTTGAAAACTTAGAAAAAAAACCCCTCTATACTCTAGTAATTCAACGCAAGCCTACGTGTCTTGTTAGATTTTTAACCAAGGTGTGTTATTTTATATTTGTAGTTTCACGTGACATTTAGGGAGATGTACGATGATGATTGTTTTGTTTTCACTGAGAGCGCACCCGTCAAAAGACGTGAAAATGAGCGGAACCCCTTCTATAGAAAAAGTAAGCTGTTTAAGTTTAGTTTAATAGTCCTTTGATTTATCTTGTAGGCTGAAATCTCCAAGTTGAATCTTGGCTTTACAGTGATTTGGTCCAGCTATACTAAGGAACATGGCTATCGACTTATACGACCACAAATGGCAGGTATATGGATACTCTTTTTTCCCACTATTTTAAATGATTTGCATACATGTTCTAATTTTTGTTGTGCTTCATGTAGAAGATGACATTATTGATCCTAATTTCCAAGACAAACTATCTTGGTTACTGGCAAATTTTGAGAACCTGGAAAACCAGGCTCAAGTGATTGAAGTATGCAATTTTCTTTTGTTTCTTTGATCTTTGGTTTCACACTTACCATATACTCGGAGTAATTTGTTTCTTTTGGCAGAGATGCGAGAACTTATTGAATCATTTACCAGCAAAAGTTTCTCCAAAAGGCCAATACCGAAGGCATTCACTTAGGTTCGTCTTATGTTGGTTTTCAAGAATCAATAGTTATTTTATTTTTTATGAGTCATTAGTTTGTTTTTATATGGTCCGGTTATGTTTTAATTTCTTTTAGATACACATATATGGTTCAAACCTTTTTTTATTTCTTTAAATACAATTTATCAAAAGATTTATAATTGTACTCGTATTTTGGTGTAGGATTCGTGAATGGGGTTTTAAAAGGGAACCAGTAAATGGAGATGGGAACTGTATGCTTAGATCATTGAGCTACTATATGTTCCACACAGAACATGATCATCAGAAAAGTCGAGAAATGATAATTGCCAAGGTAAATCATGATTTGGTTTATTAATACAGTAATTTATATCTAAACTCTTGCATAATTTTACTAATTTTTTTTTGGTTGTTTCAGCTATCGATATTCTGAATTATGTTATTTTTTTTTTTTTTTTTTTTTTTTTTTTTTTTTTTTTTTTTTTTTTTTTTTTTTTTTTTTTTTTTTTTTTTTTTTTTTTTTTTTTTTTTTTTTTTTTTTTTTTTTTTTTTTTTTTTTTTTTTTTTTTTTTTTTTTTTTTTTTTTTTTTTTTTTTTTTTTTTTTTTTTTTTTTTTTTTTTTTTTTTTTTTTTTTTTTTTTTTTTTTTTTTTTTTTTTTTTTTTTTTTTTTTTTTTTTTTTTTTTTTTTTTTTTTTTTTTTTTTTTTTTTTTTTTTTTTTTTTTTTTTTTTTTTTTTTTTTTTTTTTTTTTTTTTTTTTTTTTTTTTTTTTTTTTTTTTTTTTTTTTTTTTTTTTTTTTTTTTTTTTTTTTTTTTTTTTTTTTTTTTTTTTTTTTTTTTTTTTTTTTTTTTTTTTTTTTTTTTTTTTTTTTTTTTTTTTTTTTTTTTTTTTTTTTTTTTTTTTTTTTTTTTTTTTTTTTTTTTTTTTTTTTTTTTTTTTTTTTTTTTTTTTTTTTTTTTTTTTTTTTTTTTTTTTTTTTTTTTTTTTTTTTTTTTTTTTTTTTTTTTTTTTTTTTTTTTTTTTTTTTTTTTTTTTTTTTTTTTTTTTTTTTTTTTTTTTTTTTTTTTTTTTTTTTTTTTTTTTTTTTTTTTTTTTTTTTTTTTTTTTTTTTTTTTTTTTTTTTTTTTTTTTTTTTTTTTTTTTTTTTTTTTTTTTTTTTTTTTTTTTTTTTTTTTTTTTTTTTTTTTTTTTTTTTTTTTTTTTTTTTTTTTTTTTTTTTTTTTTTTTTTTTTTTTTTTTTTTTTTTTTTTTTTTTTTTTTTTTTTTTTTTTTTTTTTTTTTTTTTTTTTTTTTTTTTTTTTTTTTTTTTTTTTTTTTTTTTTTTTTTTTTTTTTTTTTTTTTTTTTTTTTTTTTTTTTTTTTTTTTTTTTTTTTTTTTTTTTTTTTTTTTTTTTTTTTTTTTTTTTTTTTTTTTTTTTTTTTTTTTTTTTTTTTTTTTTTTTTTTTTTTTTTTTTTTTTTTTTTTTTTTTTTTTTTTTTTTTTTTTTTTTTTTTTTTTTTTTTTTTTTTTTTTTTTTTTTTTTTTTTTTTTTTATTCTTATTTTGTCATTTTCTGCAGGTTGCTTTTTTTTTTTTTTTTCTTTTGTAATACAGTACATGTTTTTTTAACGTTTTTTTTATCTTCTTTTGCAGTGTCATATTAAAATAACAGTTTTGGATGCTGATTCTCTTCATTTTCACGAATTTGTACCTATTGGCAAATTTTATCAGAAAGGTAACTGGTTTTCTTTTCTATCAAATTTATTTGGAAGTTTTCCACCCAATATATGATGTAACGACTAACCCTTGCAAATTTCTTTATAAGTTGTTCTATAATAAAAACACACACACACACATATATATATATATATATATAACACACATACAACATAACTTAGATATATATATGTACATACTTATATATATATATATATATATATATATATATATATATATATATATATATATATATATATATATATATATATATATATATATATATATATATATATATATATATATATATATATATATATATATATATATATATATATATATATATATATATATATATATATATATATATATATATATATATATATATATATATATATATATATATATATATATATATATATATATATATATATATATATATATATATATATATATATATATATATATATATATATATATATATATATATATATATATATATATATATATATATATATATATATATATATATATATATATATATATATATATATATATATATATATATATATATATATATATATATATATATATATATATATATATATATATATATATATATATATATATATATATATATATATATATATATATATATATATATATATATATATATATATATATATATATATATATATATATATATATATATATATATATATATATATATATATATATATATATATATATATATATATATATATATATATATATATATATATATATATATATATATATATATATATATATATATATATATATATATATATATATATATATATATATATATATATATATATATATATATATATATATATATATATATATATATATATATATATATATATATATATATATATATATATATATATATATATATATATATATATATATATATATATATATATATATATATATATATATATATATATATATATATATATATATATATATATATATATATATATATATATATATATATATATATATATATATATATATATATATATATATATATATATATATATATATATATATATATATATATATATATATATATATATATATATATATATATATATATATATATATATATATATATATATATATATATATATATATATATATATATATATATATATATATATATATATATATATATATATATATATATATATATATATATATATATATATATATATATATATATATATATATATATATATATATATATATATATATATATATATATATATATATATATATATATATATATATATATATATATATATATATATATATATATATATATATATATATATATATATATATATATATATATATATATATATATATATATATATATATATATATATATATATATATATATATATATATATATATATATATATATATATATATATATATATATATATATATATATATATATATATATATATATATATATATATATATATATATATATATATATATATATATATATATATATATATATATATATATATATATATATATATATATATATATATATATATATATATATATATATATATATATATATATATATATATATATATATATATATATATATATATATATATATATATATATATATATATATATATATATATATATATATATATATATATATATATATATATATATATATATATATATATATATATATATATATATATATATATATATATATATATATATATATATATATATATATATATATATATATATATATATATATATATATATATATATATATATATATATATATATATATATATATATATATATATATATATATATATATATATATATATATATATATATATATATATATATATATATATATATATATATATATATATATATATATATACTTTTGCCTGATTCGCACATCATCTGGGAACCCCTAAGTATTGAACCCATGTCTTTTAATTTCATACGTGGGTTTATGTTTCATTAGTAATGGGTACCAATCATATGCTTATTTTGTATCTTACGTGGCTACCATGCGTTCAAGTGATGTCCTGTATGATTTTTGGATGTTCTGTTTTGGCAGATGATGTGGTTTTTGTGGGAGAATGGAATGTGTCAAATGCTCTTAACCTATGCATTATATTGCGGTGCTTTTACCTAGCCTTGGGGCTGAAAGTTAATCTTAATAAAAGTTGTCTATTTGGGATCGGAGTTGAACATCAAAAGCTGATTTCCATGGCTGAGTTACTTAACTGTAGCCCGGGTTCTTTTTCGCTCAAATACCTTGGTTCAGGGCAAATATGAACAGTGTAAAGCACTCGAAGCCCGTTATAGATTCACTTCGAGATAGGATCTCTATTTGGAGCCAAACAATTGTCCATTGGCGGGCCGGTTGCTACTCAAGTCGGTGCTAAACTCTCTTCCCACCTACTATTTTTCTTTGTATAAAGCACCAGCGCAGTAGAACAGCTGCGTCCTCAAAGATTTTATAGGTAGCTTGGGATAATGTTGTCAAAACCAAAGCTTATGGCGGGATTTGTTTAAGCTCGCTAAAAGAAACGAACCTGGTCTTATTGTCCAAGTAGTGGTAGAGATTTATAACCGAAAAAGATAGTCTGTGGCGTTCGATAATTTGGTCAATACATCACAGGCTCACAGCTCTTGCTTGTTGTCCTTTATCCCTTCCAAGACTTTCTTTACCTGGGCCTTGGGCCAACATAGCAAAAATTCAGGCAACTTTGTTGCAATAGGGGGTGAAATTGGAGCTATTAATCAGGGGCATTCCGGATAACTGCCAATCTATTCTCTTCTGGTTGGATCTTTGGTCTGGTAACTTATCTTTGGTAACTCGCTTTCCAGCCTTATTTGAATTGGAACATAACAAGAAATGTCTTATTGCTGATTTTGTTACTGTCACAAATAATCTTAGTCTTCACGGCCCAGAAATGTGGAAGAAGTGGGGGAATATTCAGAATTCAACCATGAGATGGGTTTCGTTTCGCTTTCAAATAATGAGGAAATTGATACCAGCAAGAACTTATCTGTATCAAGCTTAAAGAGTCATTTACAAAGGACCTACATTCAAGCACCATCTGTCAAGTTGGGTTGACACAATTGGGTTCCTTCAAAAAATTCCAATTTTGCTTGGCAGGCTGAGTTAAATAGGCTGCCAACACTAGTTGCACTACAACACAGAAATGTTCCGGCACACACAACCACATGCCCCTATATGTCGGGATCAAGAGGAGACGGAGGAGCACATCCTTCTTTTCTGTAGCTTTGCTCAGCAAATTTGGCAGGTCATTACGCAATGGTGTAAGCTAATGCCTTTCTACCATTATGGGATTAAAGATCTGCTGGAAGTTCACAAGTTGTCAGGAGATCGTTTAGGTGGAAAACGTTGTTGCAAGTCAATTTTCTATCTACTATGTGGTTCATTTGGGTGGGACGCAACTGACAACTGTTTGATGACACGCCGATTGTATCCGTACTTCATTTCTAGCACCTTACTAGTCATTAATAAATTTTTCGTTGGCCTTTCAGAAAAGATAAGAAGTCATAGTATTCAGTTTTTTAGTGCTTCGATAGTCTAATTATAATTCTGATTTTTGAAACTGATGTAGTTTCTAGATATCCTTATGAGCTGCAGTGATTACTTTGGAAATGCGTGTCTATACACACTTGTGCTTTCTTGAAGCTTTTACCATGATTAAAATCCTTTGTGTGTCTTCCAACTGTTATTTCTCCCTTCAAGAAAAGCTGCATTTTGACTTCATGGTTTCATAGGTTCTTTCGGCTCACTCAACAGACTTCTCCCTTCATTGAATGAAGAAGACTAAAGTCATCACAGATTAATACAAGCTTTTTCGGCTAATTGATTTAGTGAATAAAACAAACTACTACTGCAGCCAATTTAAAGAAATAAACAAAACAGAAAAGTCCAAAAAACCTGGGATCTTCCAAACGTTGAGAATCATTCATTTTGCTAGGTCAACAGTAACCATATCAGTCATCTCTGCAAACTTTATTCTTGGAAGCCCATTAGTAAACACATCAGCCTTTTGGAAGTCTCCACTCAGTCAGTCACATGTTCCACTTCAATTTGATCTCTTTTAATGCATTCATGAATATAATGAAATTTGATATCTATGTGTTTACTTCTTCCATGGAACCCTGCATCGTTCATTAACGCAATATATAAGCTAACTCGTTATTCACTACACCTTTTGAGCTTCTTTTCCATCTAGCTCACTCAACAGACTTCTCAACCACAAACAATGGCATGCTGCTGCTGTAGTGGCGAGAAAGTCAGCTTCACATGAGCTTTAAGCAAACGTTTGCTGCTTTTGTGAGTTCCAAGTGATAATGTTGCCTGCATAGTCGAATACCAAACCCGAAGTTCCCCTTCGATCATCTAAATCCGTACCATAACTGCTATATTTCAACCCATAACTAACTATTCATTTTAGTACCTAAGTACTACTTTGACCGCAACATAGTGACTTTCTTTTGGCTTTTTCATATACCTACTCAATACACCAACTGAATAACTTAAATCAGGTTGTGTATTTAATAAGTACCTAAGACTGTCTGACTATTGCACTTCTGTACTTATTTACATCTGTAGTCTTCTCTTTCTTATCTTTTGTTAGATGGAGTTTGAACTCCATATGCACTTTTTCCACTATAGCACCGCTGCATTCCCATGTCCCTAAGAATTTTAAGTGCATAGTCCTCCTGGCTTATTGTAACTTCTTTCTTCCTTTGACATACCTCAGTTCCCAAATAGTAGGTCAACAACCCCAAGTCACTCATTTCAAAATTATTCTTTGCTCTAGGGGCTGCCTTGGCTCATAGAGAGCTTTGTTCAAGCGATCGTTTCTTTGCCTTTAACTTCGAACACAACTGGCTGGTGCACATACACCTATACTTTTAGTTCACCATTTAAAATTGTCGGCTTGACATCCATGTGATGTACAAGCCAACATTCATTTGCTGCAATTGTAAGAATTAATCGTATCATTTTCAATCTTGCAACAGGTGCGAGAACCTTGTGCTTTGTAACTGTTCCAATGGGATCCTTCTTCATCTTAAAAACCCATTTGAGACCAATTTCTTTTTGCTTTTCTGGTAATCGAACTAACTGCCATGTCTTGTTCTTGTTTATAGCCTCAATTTCTTGTTGCATTGCTACTTTCTACTTCACTTCTTTGGCTGCTTCTTCATATGTTGTTGGCTTATCATGCAGTAATAACCATTCAGAATGTGCATCATAGTATGCTTTGACTTCATCACTTGTCAGTGGTACTGATCTCTGTACAACTTCTTGTATGGTCCAAAAACCCTGAGGCGGTGTATGATCGAACTCAGCAGGGTAACTTTCTTGAGATGTAGCATAATTTGATGAATCCCCACAGTTAATAGAGTATATAGTTACACATTAACCCCTCTAATATATGACTATTCATCTATATGTCTAATATTCCCCCTAATAGTCATATATTAGAGGGGTTACTGTGTAACTATATACTCTATCTATACTCCTTGTAATAATCTTCAGAGAATACAACACGATGATTAACTTGGTATTAGAGTCAGTTTCCAACCCTTTCACCTTCCCACCTCTTTTCTTCCCCTGCAACCCTAATTCAACCAATCTGCCATCACAAAGGCACTTCTTACAACCTTTACTCAAATTGACAAAACAACTCACAACTCTCATAAATTTGGATTCACTCTTTCTCCAACTAATTATGGTTTTTGGAAGGCTATGTTACAACCCTTTTTGATCACCAATAATCTGTTTGGTTATGTTGATGGGACAATTCCTTGTCCACCAGAATTTATAGAGACTTCTGGTCCCCTGAAAAAGACAAAGAAGGTGTGCCACAACCGCCACAACCCAACCCTAATTATTTTATTTGGGTATCCAATGATGCTCATATTTGTATGCTGATTCTATCCACTGTTTTCAAAGCTTCTTTCCAACATGTACAAGGTACTACTTCTCGTGACCTGTGGTTATCCTTTGAACGTGCATATGCGCCTCACACAGTGTCTAGAGAATATACTCTTAAGACACTACTACTTCAAATACAAATGAAAGATGATGAAACGTACTCTACCTATCTCACACGGGCACAAGAGTATGATGATGCTTTAGCCAATATTGGCGAACCCATTAAAGAATAAGACCTGGTTATGCTCGTCATATCCGGTCTTCGTGATGAATACAACGATTGAAATCCACTTTGTTGGCTTGACAGTTTCCAACAATGTTTGCAGATCTTAATGGTCTTCTCTCTGATTATATATATATGGTGAAGAAATCTGAATCTGCTATCTCTTCGGCACAAGCCTTCACGGCAGCCACTGGTTGGCCACCCATTGCTGCCGTCAATCAACTACCATCGGACACTCTTCAGGCCTTTCAAAGTCTTATGTCTCAACAGGGTCTTCAGGTAGAACAACCCGCTCCACAGCCACAAGCCTTCACCACTTCTCGTTTTCAGAATAATCGTGGGCGTGGATCTCCAAATCATGGTCGTGGATGATGAAATGGAAATAGTCGCAATTATGGAATCAACAATTGCAATCGAGGTCAGTTTAGTTGGGCCACTAATCAAAATACTATCTATGGTACTTGTAACAGGTGTGGAATAAGCCATATTCCATCTCAATGCCCCAATCGTGACCCAAACACCATGAGATCGAGACAACCATCAGCAAATTATGCTGATCATCGCTCACAAACTTCAATTGCATGGCTTCCAGACACTTCTAACAGTCATGTTACACCAGACCTCCATAGCTTTCACAAATCAGAACCATACTATGGTAAGGATACACTTCATGTTGGCAATGGTAAGGGTTTACCTATCTTACACATTGGTTCCAAACTATTTCATTCTCCAAGCAAAACCTTTTCCCTTTCCGATATACTTCATGTTCCAGAAATTAAAAAGAATCTACTTTCGGTTCAAAAATATGCCATGATAATAATGTATTCTTTGAGTTTCACTCAACCTTTTTTGCCATGAAGGACACATTTACACTCACTACCCTCCTCGTGAGTCCAAGTGAGAATGGCCTCTAATCCATCCGTCTTCCATCATTCCGTCCACTTCACAAAGTTGCTTTCTCCAATGTTCGTGCATCTGCCACCACATATCATCAACGGATTGGGCATCCCCTTCTCGAGCTTTTGAAGTCTATGTTATCTACTTATTGTCTTCCTGTTAGTAATAAATGTTTGAGTACCTTTTGTAACTCTTGTCACATGGGGAAATCCTCAAAAATGCATTTGTTACCTTCCAACTTTAAGACTACTCATGCTCTTGATTTAAATATTTTGTGATGTTTGGGGTCCCGCACCAGTTTCATCTTTTTGGTGGTCACAATTATTTTTTATTTTGTGTTGATCATTTTACAAGAATACATGTGGATCTTTCCATTAAAACACAAATATGATGTTTGTGCAACCTTCAAACAGTTTCATGCTATGGTCGAACGACAATTTCGCACCAAGCTAAAATCAGTCCAAACTGATTGGGGTGGTGAATTTCGCAACCTCTCTCCGTTGTTCTCCTCTCTTGGCATCATTTACCGTCTCTCCTGCCCCTGCACCAGTGAGCAAAATGGGTTTGTTGAGAGACGACATAGACATGTTGTGGAAACGGGTCTTACCCTGCTGGCATAATCAGGGGTTCCTATGACATTCTGGCACTTTGCCTATGACACGGAAATTTTTTCTAATCAATTGGATGCCCTCCCGTACTGCCTCCAGAATCTCTCCATTCCAACACTTCTTCAATCATAAACCAGATTTTTCACTTTTGCGTATTTTTGGATGTCAATGCTATCCTCATTTATGTCATTACAACAAACATAAAATGGATTTTCGCTCATTACCCTATGTATTCCTTGGGTACAGTCCCTCTCATTATGGCTACCGTTGCTTGATCCAACAACTAATCGAATATACATAGTGCGCCATGTTCGTTTTAATGAGCAATGCTTTCCCTACTTACAACCACCTCCTACATCACTTCCATCACCACCACCTGATCCCTATGCCTCATCCTACCATACTCCCCTTAACCCCACAAGTGACACATCCTCCCAACCATCTCCTACTACAGCTCAAACGACACCCACAGAGCAGCCCTCTCATACAACTCCACCCCAGGACGAACCTCCACATACTACCGAATAGGCTTTAATACCACCTGAACACCCCTTAAACACAACCAATCGCCTAACCTCATCCGACCCCATCACCAATCCACTACCTCGCACCCGCCCTAGACACCTAAGGCAAAATCCCAAACCAACAACCAAATACAATCCATCTGCCTTCACTACTACTTCTACTACATCTCCTACCGAGCCCACTACCTTTTCTGTTGCCAACAAAAGCCCTCAATGGCGTCAAGCCATGCTTGAGGAGTACCAAGCTTTAGTAAGGAACCACACATGGACATTAGTTCCTCCTGTCTCTAATGCTAATGTGATTGATTGTAAATGGGTGTACAAGCTAAAGAAGGATCAACATGGGGCCATCAAGCGTTACAAAGTACGTTTAGTGGCTAAGGGTTGCAACCAGCAAGCTGGAGTTGATTATCATGAAACCTTTAGTCTAGTTGTCAAAGCCACAACAATCTGTGTTGTTCTTTCATTGGTTGTAACACGAGGTTGGTCCTTACACTAGTTGGATGTGAAAAATGCTTTCTTGCACGGTGATCTACATGAAACAGTTTATCTCCGCCCACCTCCTGGATTTGTTGATCCTGCAAGACCGAGCCATCTATGCCTATTACGTAAGTCCTTGTATGGTTTAAAATAGGCACCTAGAGCCTGGTTTCAAAGATTGTCTGGGGCTTTTCACCGTTTGGGCTTCAAAGGATCCAAAACGGACCCTTCACTGTTTATTTACTCATCTACTGGAATCATTTTGTACATGCTTGTGTATGTGGACGACATCATTTTAACTTCGGAAGCCATTCAACATGTCATTAGAAATATAAGTACCACATTTTCTGTCCAAGACATGGGCACTCTCTCTTATTTATTGGGTATTGAAGTCACCCCCAAAGGACCTGACTTGGTTTTGTCTTAAAGGAAGTACATAGCAGAACTTTTACTCAAGGATAATCTTTCCAAAGCAAATCCGGTTTCTTCACCTTGCACCACTTCAGCCAATCTCGCCTTGAATGACAGTCCACCCTTTGACAAACCAGTACAATATCGACAACTTGTTGGTGCCCTTCAGTATTTAACCTTGACACGACCTAACATCACATTTGAAGTCAACATAGTTTGTCAATTTATGCATGTTCCCACACAGAATCACTGGTGTGCTGTTAAGCGCATACTTCGATACCTACAAGGCATGTTGAATCATGGTATTCTCATTCAAAAGGTCTCTAGCTCACGATTGCATGCCTATACTGATGCAAACTTTAAATCCCTGACGGCTTCTCTGATGCAGATTGGGCAAGCTTTCTTGATGACCCTCGATCCACTGGGGGGTTTTGTTATCTATCTTGGTACAAATCTTGTATCCTGGTCTTCCAGAAAACAGCGTACTGTCTCTCGGTCATCAACCGAGTCTGGATACAAGGCCTTGGCTGATACAATTGCATATTGACTTGGCTTGAAGCTCTTCTGCGTGAACTCAATGTCCCGATCAGATCTGCTCCCATTTTATGGTGTAATAACTTAGGAGCTACATACTTATCGGAAAATCCCATTTTTCATGCTCGCACAAAGCACGTCGAGGTTGATTTTCACTTTGTCAGAGAAAGAGTTGCTCAAGGGAAGCTTTCAGTTCAATTCATATCTACACATGACCAAATTGCTGATGTTTTCACAAAAGCACCGTCTTGAGAAATAATTGCTACCATACGGTCCAAGGTAAGGCTCGTTTCCCAGGCTTAGCTTAAGG
>JAXHQA010000450.1:0-31530 GCA_034093135.1 Erigeron breviscapus
CTAAATTATGTTAGGGCTGATGTTGATCAAGCAAGTGTTTCTTCGTCTGTTGAGAGAGGGTTGAAAAGGGTTCGCCCTGAAGAGGAAAGTGAACCAGAAGAGGAGGAGACTCCTTTGATTAGACGCAGGAAAGCGCCTCGATCGGGAAAGGTTCTACCGGCTCATTTGGCTGCAGCATTTGAGACTTATAGACAACAAGAAGAGTCTGAGCAGAATGAGGTGGCGGAAGGATCACTTCCTGAGCGAGATGAGGCTTCGGTTGCTGTAACTCATTCTGAATCTGTTCAAGTCTCCGTTCCTCAATCTGAATCTGTTCAAGTATCAGTTCCTCAAGTGACACAAAGTGCTTCGTTTCGACCTGTTGTACCTATAAGCACAGTGTTTACTACTCTTTTACGTCCATTACAACCGCCTATGATTGGTCGACCTCCAGTTTCTACTCAGTCTACTACTCGACCTTTTGAAGCCAGACCAACAGTTGAACCCGCGCATATCATGACGACTCAACTTAAGGTGAATCATTTGGAGACACGTGTTATGTCGTTGGAAGCTCAAATGAAATCTATGCAAGGGTTGGTTGGGAAGTTAGTTGCTGAGTTGGAGATGAAAAGCGTCAAAGTGCAGAACTCAGGGAACAGCTTCGACAGTTAATGGCTCAAGGGGGAGATAGTTGTAGGGAAATGGAGTTGAAGAGGAAAGAAGATGAGGATGATGATGAGGATGCCAATGCTGATGGTGAGCCAAGAACTGAAGCTCAAGCAGAAGCATCAACTCAGGGGGAGACACCATTCCAAACAGAGTCAGAGATTGCTGGTACAGCTGGTGCTAGTACATCTGGGACTCAGAAAGACTCAGGAAAGGCTGTGATGGTGGCTCCGGATGTAGTTCTTGATGATGATTCCAATTCAGGTAACTCAAATTCTGATTCTACTACCAATAAGTCTTCAGAGTCAGAATTGCACCCATTAATAGTGCATAGACTAGAGAAGAGATTGGGATATGATTCACAAGCTCATTTGAGAGCTATGGCAGATTTTATGGATCCTGATGATTATCATGATCCAGGATCATATAAGGATCAAGTAAAAGAGAAGTTAGGGTTAACTTGTACATCTTCAGAGTCAGGATCGGATTCGTCAGATTCAGATTTTGTTTTTGAACCTTAAGAGATTAATGATTTGTGTACTTTAGATGTAAATAAGATAAACATTATAAGATAAATATTGGTGTATTCAATTGTTACATTATATTTATGATATAGTTTATTTTATTTATGCTATCTTTTATGTCTTAATGTTGTTTATCTTTGCATATTTGAAATATTTAAATTTTTAAATTTCAGATAAGCTTCAAAAGATAGATGTAGGTACATCTGAGGTCCGAAATGATGATTCTGAGAATGAAGAAAGTTTGGAGGAAGGTGAAATGAATCCTGATTTGGACTGGGATAATGTTTTTCAAGATGATGACTTTGTGCAACAACAAGTTCCAGATGATCAACAAGAGATTCAAGCTGAGCGAGTGTTTATTCCAAGTTCAAGAACTCTACACTTTACGGTTTTTACCAAAGTTGGAGATGATGAAGATGGAATTACTCTAAGCTGGAATATTGAATGTTTACGACTTGTATGGATATGATTATAAGTAACATACAGATACAAGTGATAAACTAGTCACGTTTTAAGTAATTAAAGTATACTTGAAAGATGACAAAATAAAGTGTGTATAAACTCGTGCTACAGTAACACGAGTTTGTCTAAACTCGTGCTACAGTAACACGAGTTTGTCTAAATACGTGGTTAACACGTGTTTACGTATAAAACACGCGTTTGCTAATGGGCTTTGGGCTTTAAGGTATACGGTCCATAATTAGCACGCGTTTATGAACATTTAGTATAAATACTCACACTTAACACGTAATTAGTAACAATTAATTAAGAGATTACGACTAAACTCTGTCAATTAAGCAAACCCGCGCGCGTTTAAGGTCTTAGGTTGTGTTTACAACGAAAGACGATAAAATTATTAACCAAACAGGTTATCACGAGAGGATTCCGCACTCTCGTCATAACTATAAGCGTTCTCGTGTACGATCAGTCCACAAGGACCTACACAATATAAAACCAAGTGAAAACTAGTCATTCATTTTCCAAATGTTTTACTATAAATACAAGCCTTAAGTCTTCACAAATACTTGCACCTCCCACAATTCTTTCTCCCTCAATTTGGTATTCCACAACTCTATACTCATCCCCTCCCATAATCATAATAAAAATCTTGAACTTTTAGAAGTTCTAAGTAAAGAAAAGTCACTTTGATCTTAAAGTGCGCCAAAAATCGTCAGAAGAAGTTGTTATTGGGAATTCGTTCAAGATCATCAAAAAGCCTAGTTATAATGGCCAATTGAAGTTAGAAATAATCTCCAAATACTCAGTAAACAAGTCCAAGTCTTGGACAAATTTCATTAGAATCGGAAGTCGTGTTCTTCGTAGCGTCGAAATCATGATCATAGAGTTCAAAAACTCTCCTTTCTTGTAAGTGTTTTTATAAAACTTTACTATAATTTGCTCTATGATTTAACAACTATATGTTATGTATTGAAATGCTTGTCAACTTGTTTCTATACTCAACTAATACATATTTGCATTTAAATACGGTTATAATCGCTTTTATTCAAATATGGAATTATAAGGTTACTATTGCGAAAAATGAATTATAGCCGAAAGTACGAGAAATTGTAAAACTCTTATTAAATCATTTTATATACTTGTTATGGTATATAAACAAAGGTATAGTTATATACCTAACTATCCTAATTCATATAATTACTATTCACCATCTGTGAATTATTTCATATTTTCGAATTGTTTGATTTATGGATAGAATATATCCTTGATACGCTTTTAACCGCGCAATATTTCCGAAAGTGATTGTACCTTGGGCCTCTCAGGCTTATGTCGGGGAATGGAGAGTAGTTCGCGAAAAGTCTGCATAAGCATTCACTAAGCAACTTAATCCGCCTCGATATTCTTCATGACCCAAGAAACTCTAACACAACTTGGAAATAAAATGCTGGTTTTTTTCCTACCATTTAAGGTATCTCTTTCAATCGTAATCAATACATTTTGTATTGATTATAATACATACCATTCAAGGTATCTTTTCATATCTCTGCTATTAAAAGCATCTCTTCGTTACAAAGATTAATACATTCTTCGTATTAATTATACAATTAAAAATATCTCTTTGTTAAAATGATTAATACATTTTGGTATTAATATTTCCAATTAAAATATACATCTATACATAAATATAGATGTACATTCTGGGTGTTCATTTTTGAATACATTCATTATGGATCTCGTATTGAGATTATCTGGTATATCTTCATTTCTGGAGGATATACACTTAGCTTATTTATGATATTTCAAAAGAGACTTTTAAAGGTTTAAATAAATATAAATGAGATTTCATTTATAAAGATTTCAAGTATATGTTCCAAAGATTATTGAAATAACTCAAAATCAATTACGTTGACAAGCGTATTAATGAATAACGATATAGTTAAGTTAATTAAAAACAAGGAAATTAAATCAAGTCTATTATGATAGGAAACGTACAAGCTCATCATCATCATCTTTTATCAATCTTTGATCATAAACACCTAAGTAACTAAGGTGAGTTTCATATTCCCCTTTTAAACTCTTTTATATGATTTATATTTCGGGGCTGAGAATACACAACTGTTTTATGGATACAAATATTTTATGGATACAACTATTTTATGGATACAACTGTTTTATGGATACAAATATTTTATGGATACAACTATTTTATGGATACAACTGTTGTTATGGATACAACTGATTTATGGTTACTATTTTATGGATACAACTGATTTATGGTTACTATTTTATGGACACAAGTGTTTTAAAAAGTTCTATGCTTATATGTTCGTTACAATGCTTGGTTCGAAATCCCCTATAGAACTTGGACCGATAAATGGAACGCGAATATTAATAATAGTACTATTGGGTTGACACCCCTATCCGGGTTAGTAGCGCTAACTGGGAAAACGGATAATTAATATTTGTACTTAATTCGTGATTGCGTTGAGCATTAGCATCACATGAGGGGTATTATACATAAATTGTATGGTTAAGGTATTCGGTTTCCAAGGTATAAGCATAGTGAGTAATGGATTTGATAATCCATACTGTTTTATGATATATGTAATGCATGCATTATCATACCAAAGAAAAAGTCTTGTGATCCAAAGGTAAAATTATTTTATTGGACGATGATCCAAAGGCATATTTTATCATTTTTGATTTAAAGTTAGGTATATTGTTTGGGCCCGTGATCCAAAGATATAGCCTTATTATATTGGATAATGATCCAAATGTATAATTATTTTATTGGATAATGATCCAAAGGTATAATCATTTTATTGGACAATGATCCAAAGGTAAATCCTTATTATAAACTCTATGAACTCACCAACTTTATGTTGACGAAACTTTAAAACGTGTATTTCTCAGGTACTTGAGCTATTTGATGCATATACGTGATGCATGTTTTGGAGTCACAACATATATTAGAAGAAAGTATTTTGAGATATCTTTTATTGATATTCTCATGTTTAAAAGGATTTCGTATGTACTTGATATGTACTCGTACTATCTTCTGTAAGGAAATATGGATTAAGTATAAAAGCTTTCTAAAACGTCTCATTTAGAGGTCGTTTGTTGTAATTTGTGTGTTGTGATTTCCATTATTGTTCACCCCTGTTTTCCGCATTTTGGGGGTGTGACAATATATTAAGCATACCTAGCTTACTTATTAGATAGTTGAACCTTGATTCATCCAATGGCTTTGTAAACAAGTCAGCAAGCTGATCCTTAGTTGGAATGAAATGGAGTTCAACATCTTCTTTCATCACATGATCTCTAATGAAATGATATCTAATATCAATGTGCTTGGTCTTTGAATGAAGTACAGGATTGTTTGAGATTGCTATGGCACTGGTACTGTCACAAAAGATTGGAGTTTTTGATGCAGTGACACCATAGTCTTGAAGCTGATATTGCATCCAAAGAATTTGAGAGCAACAACTTCCAGCAGCAACATACTCAGCTTCTGCAGTTGAGATGGAAACTGAATGCTGCTTTTTGTTGGACCAGCTTACAAGTCTATTGCCTAGCAATTGACAAGCTCCTGAAGTACTTTTTCTGTCAATCTTACAGCCTGCAAAGTCAGAATCTGAATAGCCAATTAGATCAAATCCTGAGTCTTTGGGATACCAAAGACCCAGATTGGGACTACCTTTAAGGTATCTAAAAATTCTTTTCACAACCTTAAGATGAGATTCCTTAGGACTAGCTTGATATCTTGCACAGAGACATGTAGCAAACATAATATCAGGTTTACTTGCAGTTAAGTAAAGTAATGAACCTATCATACCCCTATAAGTTGTGATGTCAACCGATTTGCCATTTTTATCTTCATCAAGCTTTTCACCAGTTCCCATAGGAGTTTTCATAGGTGAGCAATCACTAAAACCAAATTTGTTTAAGAGATCTTTAACATACTTTCCTTGGTTTATAAAAATTCCATTTTTAGTCTGTTTGACTTGTAAACCCAGAAAATAGTTTAGTTCTCCCATCATGCTCATTTCATACTTTTTGGACATTAGATCAGAAAACTTTTTGCAAAGTCTTTCACTGCTAGACCCAAATATTATATCATCTACATAAATTTGTACAAGAAGAATATCACCATTATATTTTCTCACAAATAGTGTCTTGTCAACATTACCTCTTTTGAACTTGTTAGCTAAGAGAAATTTAGACAAAGTATCATACCATGCCCTTGGAGCTTGTTTTAAACCATAGAGAGCTTTGTCAAGCTTGAACACATGGTCAGGAAACTTTGAGTTCTCAAAACCTGGAGGTTGTTCAACATACACTTCTTCTTCCAGTTTCCCATTAAGAAAAGCACTCTTCACATCCATTTGATAGACTTTGAAACCTTTGTGAGCAGAGAAAGCCAAGAACATTCTGATTGCTTCTAATCTTGCCACAGGTGCAAAAGTCTCATCATAATCAATTCCATTTTCTTGTCTGTAACCAAGAGCTACCAATCTAGCTTTGTTTCTGGTCACAACACCCCTTTCATCCATTTTGTTTCTGTAGACCCACTTGGTACCAATCACAGTCTTGTGATTAGGTCTTGGAACAAGTTCCCAAACCTTGTTTCTTTCAAACTGTGTCAGTTCATCTTGCATTGCATTTACCCAAGAAGGATCTGCCAGAGCTTCATCAACTTCAGTTGGTTCCATCTTGCTTACAAAATTGACAAACATGCAGAAATTGCCAGTTGCCTTTCTTCTTGTTTTCACACCAGTAAGAGGATCACCAATGATTTTATTGATTGGATGGCTCTTTGTCCACCTTGTAACAGGAATTGGATTGTTTTCAACAGGGACAATAGGTTGATTCAGATTTGAAAGTCTAGTCTGATCAGCTTGAGGAGTAGACAGATCAGTTTGGATTTGAGAGGTAGAATCTGAACCAGCTTGAGCATCCAATGATGGATTAAGATTAGTTTCTTCAGCAGGAGTTGGAACAACTTGTGCATCTTCAAGGATTGGAGCACCTTCTTCTTCTTCAATGAATTGCTCCCCCTGAGTTTGAGCATTATTATTTCCAAAAGGAGGATTAGTTGGTTACTCATTTTCAGGTACAGCCAGCTCTTCAAAATCGAAATTATTATCTTCAGGAGAGTAGTCTGGCTGGGAACAACCTTCTTCAATGCTTACATTTACAGAGTTTTCAATAGTTTTTGTTCTTTTGTTGTAAACTCTGTAAGCCTTCATCATAGTTGCATATCCAAGTAGGATACCTTCATCTGCTTTTTCATCAAACTTTCCAAGATGGTCTTTCTGATTTAGGATATAGCAAGGACTTCCAAACATTCTTAGGAAACCAATTTCAGGTTTTCTCCCCCTAAGAAGTTCATATGCAGTCTTCTGGTGCCTTTTCACAATAAGGGATCTGTTCTGGGTAAAGCAAGCTGCGTGAACTGCTTCAGCCCAGAAATGAGACTTCACATTATTTTGAGCCATCATGGATCTGGCAGCTTCATTGAGAGTTCTGTTTCTTCTTTCTGCAACACCATTTTGTTGTGGAGTTCTGGCAGCTGAGTAGACTTGTGAAATTCCCTTTTCACTACAGAATGAGTTAAGAGTGATATTTTTGAATTCAGTGCCATTATCACTCCTTAACTGCCTAACAAGCCTTTTGTAGAGAACTTCAGCTTGCTTGATAAAATGGATTATTGTGTCAGCAGCTTCACTCTTGTGCTTCAGAAAGAAAACCCAGGTATATCTTGAGTATGCATCTACTATGACTAAAGAGTATCTCATTCCAGTAAATGAAGGAGTACTAATTGGACCAAAGAGATCCATATGAAGCAGATCCAAACAGTTATTAATGGTTGAGCATGTTTTAGACTTAAAGGTAGCTTTGTGCTGTTTTCCCTTCTCACAAGCACCACACAGCTTGTCCTTCTCATAATTTATTACAGGAAGACCAGATACCAACTCTTTCTTACACAGCTTGTTGATATCTTTGAAATTCATATGAGACAGTCTTTTATGCCACAACCAATTCAGCTCATCTTGAGTCTTTGACATGAAGCATACTTCTCTAGTGACAGTTGGCTTTCTCATGTCAAAAGAATACAAAGACTCATCCCTCTTAGCAATAAGAATCACATTGCCTTCTAAATCAAGAACAATTCCCTTATCAGATCGGAATCTCACTTCATAACCAGCATCACACAATTGACTTACACTAATCAAATTGTGCTTCAAACCATTAACATAAGAGACTCTTCTGAATGTAAGGGGACCATTCAAAAGTATTCCAAACCCTTCAGTCTTTCCTTGTGAGTCATCTCCAAAAGTAATATTAGGACCAGCGCGAATCCTAAAGCTACATAGCAGGGACTTACATCCGGTCATATGCTTGGAACACCCACTGTCCAAGTGCCAGGTATTATCATCATGACTGCCCTGCATTTTTATTAAGAGATTAGTTCAATTTGGGAACCCATCCAAGGATGGGTTCACCAGAGCTGACCTTCTGGTCTGACTCAGACTGGAGAGAAGAACATAAACTCTTAACACTTTTAGACACCCATTGTTGCTTGATTTGATTCTTTTCAGATTTAAAATTCTTTTTAGCAACATTTAGAGTATCCTTTTTGACAAATCCTTTACCTATTCCAGATTTCTTACACTCGGATCTCAGCTTTCTTTGATCAACAATATTTGGATCAGAAACAGTTTTTAGAAAGTCATTATCAATTGAAACCTTACCAGTTCTGGACTCAACATATTTGGAAATCAATTTGTCAGAGTCAGATTTGGTATTTTTGGAAACAGGCACAGATTTGGATTGTGACAATAATTCTTGTGAACCAGACTTTTCATTTTTAAACAACTTAATTTTCTCTTTTGGAACACTGTGATCTCTAACTTTCCTTTTGTTTTTCTTTGAATTACTCTTGTGAGTCCCGTTTAAGTGCAAGACGGTTAACCAATAGAAAGTGTAAAATACAACAAGTCTAATAATCACTAGAAATGGACTAGTATTACTTGTAAATAAATATGCAAGATATATAAACAAAGTAATACAAGACTTAAAGCAATAAACAAATAAAGTGGACCATTATGTATGTTTCATGGGTATTTCATTTATTGATGTTTAAATAAAATACAAGGTTGTTGCGGAATCAAGATAATACAACAAAGTATGTATCCTAACAACCTATGAGTTACAAATGATCTATATTTGTCAAATAGCTCTTTAGGATCGAGATACTTAAAGTTGTGAAGTATCCCTGTTTAAGATCGAGAGTATTTTAGACAAATTCACTTAAATGCAAAAGGAATGCTTAAAAGTATTTTTGTCAAGGAAATGACTTTGTATTTATAGGCAACAAATTCACCAGTGAATTTGTGCCGTACAAATATGGTTGGCATACATTTAATGATCCGAAAAGAACATTAAATGTATTGGATAAGAATAAGGATAAAGTCACATCAAGTGCAAGTGTATCCTATTATCCAACCACCTTAACACACGTTTACTTTGTTAAAGAACAAGTGGAATGTTCTTTGGAAAGTGTGTTAAAGGCATAAGTCAAACCTTGATATTAGTGTTCAGACTTGCAGGATCTAGAACACTAACAATCCTCCAGTGTGCAGATCTGGTAAGACTTTCCAGTGGACTCCGCCATTTGTTAAGTCTTCTTCCTTCAGACTTCAGTCTTTGACTTCAGTCAGAATGTCTTCAGTAGAGTAGATCTGGACTGGGGTGAAGTCTTCAGTGAGCTAATCTGGAGAATGCTCCAGATTATCTATACAAGTAAATGCTCACTAGTCTTCAATTATTTCTGGACAAATCTTCAGAGGGACTCCAGATTCCAAGTCTGGAGTAGGTCCAGTAGAGAAACGTTTTCTGGTCAGTTCTTCAGTGAGCTAATCTGGAGAATGCTCCAGATTATCTATACAAGTAAATGCTCACTAGTCTTCAATTATTTCTGGACAAATCTTCAGAGGGACTCCAGATTCCAAGTCTGGAGTAGGTCCAGTAGAGAAACGTTTTCTGGTCAGTTCTTCAGTGAGCTAATCTGGAGAATGCTCCAGATTATCTATACAAGTAAATGCTCACTAGTCTTCAATTATTTCTGGACAAATCTTCAGAGGGACTCCAGATTCCAAGTCTGGAGTAGGTCCAGTAGAGAAACGTTTTCTGGTCAGTTCTTCAGTGAGGCTCCAGTAGTCGGGTCTGGAGCGAGACCAGCAAAACAAGTTTTCTTAACAAACCTAAATAAGGTTCCAGTAGTCCAGTCTGGAGCCAGTCCAATAAGTCTGGACTAAATCTGGACCTAACAAATTCCCCCTATTTGTTTAGAAATAATGCAAGTATTTTTCAGACTTATAGATATACAAATTTGTATGTCTGGAAAACACTTTATAGATCATGAGTGTTTTTCAGTTTCATCTTTTAAGTTCTAACTTAGACTAAATCTGGTCATTTACTTATGGAAATAAAAAATTGCAACTATTATTACTTTCATCAAAAAGGAAAATAATTACAACTTTCATAATACACTAAATACAATAAGTACAATGATAAAAAGGTTCAGGCCCTTCTTCTTGATGTCCTTTCTGGTGCATCTTCAGTAGCCTTCCTTTTAGGAGATGGAGATAATGGAACAGACACTGGTGGTCTCAGACCCAACACAGCTTCCATTTGTTGAATTCTCTTCCAGACCTTCTCAATCCTCTTCATAAAGGCCTTCACGTCTGGAGAGAGATCAGTCTTGCCTTTGAAAGTCATTCCAATCTCCTTTAGTTCAGTCCATCCAAATGCTTGGACTGAAGTATCTTTTCTTTCATCAGTAAAGTTACCTTCTCTGGTCAACTTTACTTATGGAAATAAAAAATTGCAACTATTATTACTTTCATCAAAAAGGAAAATAATTACAACTTTCATAATACACTAAATACAATAAGTACAATGATAAAAAGGTTCAGGCCCTTCTTCTTGATGTCCTTTCTGGTGCATCTTCAGTAGCCTTCCTTTTAGGAGATGGAGATAATGGAACAGACACTGGTGGTCTCAGACCCAACACAGCTTCCATTTGTTGAATTCTCTTCCAGACCTTCTCAATCCTCTTCATAAAGGCCTTCACGTCTGGAGAGAGATCAGTCTTGCCTTTGAAAGTCATTCCAATCTCCTTTAGTTCAGTCCATCCAAATGCTTGGACTGAAGTATCTTTTCTTTCATCAGTAAAGTTACCTTCTCTGGTCAACTTTACATTAAACCTGGTCATACCTTGATGATGTTCAGCCAGTGTGATTTCAGCATTAATAATCTTTCTTGCATTGGCCCTGAACGTCATCATTTCTTCAAACTTAGCCTTTTGCTTAGCCAACTGAACCATATCTTCAGTTTCCCTGGATACACCACTCTGTTGTCCTTCAGTGGACTTATGAGTCCCAAATATAAAGACGAATGACTAAACCCGACTGGCAAGTACAACTAATCTTGATGGACAAGTTTAGTTTACGATCCAGATATGGATAACAAGAGACAAATGACAATATGAATAAATGCAAGAACAAATGGCAGAAACTATATAAAGATATATATAAATATAATCAAGTATGTAGCATTGAGACACGTTGTTTTTCTTTTCAATGTATTTGATTTATTGATGTATAAACAAATACAAGGATTGTTGCGGAACAAAGATAAACACCAAAGTGTAACTATCTAAACAATCCCGAAATACAAGTGATCAAGATGACTTGGAAATACTCGTAAGTTTTGCTTAGAGTATATCTCACAAGTTGCAATGCAATAGTTCTAGCTGTTTGCAAGTTGTGAGAAGACTTTGTATTTATAGACAAAGTTCATGATGACATGGACAATGTCGTACAAATGTGGTTGTGAGCATTTAAGGAATTAAGCCATAATTCCTTACATGCTGCACAAGGAAGAGTATATAAGTCACTTGATGTGACTTATAGTACTAGGTTCCTAACCTATACTTTGTACCTTTTATTAATAGATAATTCTATTAACTGGATAAAGGTGTAAAGTAAAAGTCTTCCTCGTAATCAGTGTAAAGTGTTGTAAGTACTTTATCACTGAGATGCTTCAGTCTTCGATCTGGTAGAATCACTCTGATGCTCGCTTCTGAGATGATTCTCTTCTTCAGACTTGCACAATGGCTTCAGTGCCAAGTGCTCTCTGGGCCATACGTGCACTGGCATCAGTACCAGTCACTTGCCTACTCTGAACAACGCTTTTAGTAGTGACTGCCCTTACAACCTCTCTCTTCTTCCTTAAACTTTCTTGGACAGCAGATGATGGAATTGATAATTTTTCCCCCTTGGAATGATCTCTAGTCCTGGACTTTAGATCATTCCACAATTCTTCCATCATTAGCCTATCCAGTGAGCCAAATGTTCTGCCTTGTTCTGGCAAGGAAGCAGTCATACCTTTCTTTAAATCCAGCACTTCCTTCTTCATATTTTCAATTTGTTCAGGCAAGTGCTTAGGCAGCTTCTCATCCAATAGCTTCTCAAATTGTGGTAAAACCCCATCATAAATACTACGAAGGACAGTCCCAGAAACCTCTTCACATAATTCTTTCAACATGTGGTTTCTGAACTTCCTTGTACATGCATCACTTATAACACTTACAACTTCTCCTTGTTCCAGTACGGGCCTACTCTCCAGAGAGCTTACCCTAAACACCAAGTTCTTAACCTCTTCTTTCAGCCCTGCCAGTTCGCCAGTGACTGCAGTCTGAACAGAAGACACCATTTTGGTTTCCAACCCCTGGACTGCCACTTTAATGTTTTCAGTGTTAGTATTTGTGGCCAGTACCAGTTCATCCAATTTATCGAAGACCAGCTTTTCATTTCCAGCGAAGACATTCATCTCTGAAGCTAGGTTATTTGAAAGTAAAGACTTAAAGTCCGAAATAACCCTAGATGATGACTGGAGTGATCTCTCCAGGTCCGCCACCTTACTAAGAAGGCCTTGGACCTCGGTTGAAGAAGAACTGGAGAGACCAGTGGGTTGTTCCAGATGAGAGGTCAATCTGGTCGTTACTGGAACTTGTGCCCAGACCTCTTCAGATTCAACATTTGTTGAGTCTGGCGCACTTTGTTCGGTTGGGTTGACTGGAGGTTGAGTTGTAGGAATGAAAGGAGTGAAATATGGAGTTGTTTGAGGAATTGAAGGTGGTGGAGGTGGTGGCATTGATTCTGGTGGGGGTTGAGTTGATTCTGGTGGTGGTTGAGTTGATTCTGGTGTAGGGGTAAGTATTTCTGGTGGGGGTTGAGTTGATTCTGGTGGGGGTTGAGTTGATTCTGGTGGGGGTTGAGTTGATTCTGGTGGGGGTTGAGTTGATTCTGGTGGGGGTTGAGTTGATTCTGGTGGGGGTTGAGTTGATTCTGGTGGGGGTTGAGTTGATTCTGGTGGGGGTTGAGTTGATTCTGGTGGGGGTTGAGTTGATTCTGGTGGGGGTTGAGTTGATTCTGGTGGGGGTTGAGTTGATTCTGGTGGGGGTTGAGTTGATTCTGGTGGGGGTTGAGTTGATTCTGGTGGGGGTTGAGTTGATTCTGGTGGGGGTTGAGTTGATTCTGGTGGGGGTTGAGTTGATTCTGGTGGGGGTTGAGTTGATTCTGGTGGGGGTTGAGTTGATTCTGGTGGGGGTTGAGTTGATTCTGGTGGGGGTTGAGTTGATTCTGGTGGGGGTTGAGTTGATTCTGGTGGGGGTTGAGTTGATTCTGGTGGGGGTTGAGTTGATTCTGGTGGGGGTTGAGTTGATTCTGGTGGGGGTTGAGTTGATTCTGGTGGGGGTTGAGTTGATTCTGGTGGGGGTTGAGTTGATTCTGGTGGGGGTTGAGTTGATTCTGGTGGGGGTTGAGTTATTCTGGTGGGGGTGATTTCTGGTGGTTGTTGCAATTTCCTTGATGTTTCATTGTCAACATCTTCAAATTACTCTACCTCTTCACCAGACACCATATTTTCTTTCCCTTTAACTGCCTTCAGTGTGGTAGGGATGTCTGGGAAGGATTCAAACTGGGGCTCGGCTTCAGTACCAGCAGCCTCTTCTTCAGTCTGCACAATGGCTTCAGTGCCAAGTGCTCTCTGGGCCATACGTGCACTGGCATCAGTACCAGTCACTTGCCTACTCTGAACAACGCTTTTAGTAGTGACTGCCCTTACAACCTCTCTCTTCTTCCTTAAACTTTCTTGGACAGCAGATGATGGAATTGATAATTTTTCCCCCTTGGAATGATCTCTAGTCCTGGACTTTAGATCATTCCACAATTCTTCCATCATTAGCCTATCCAGTGAGCCAAATGTTCTGCCTTGTTCTGGCAAGGAAGCAGTCATACCTTTCTTTAAATCCAGCACTTCCTTCTTCATATTTTCAATTTGTTCAGGCAAGTGCTTAGGCAGCTTCTCATCCAATAGCTTCTCAAATTGTGGTAAAACCCCATCATAAATACTACGAAGGACAGTCCCAGAAACCTCTTCACATAATTCTTTCAACATGTGGTTTCTGAACTTCCTTGTACATGCATCACTTATAACACTTACAACTTCTCCTTGTTCCAGTACGGGCCTACTCTCCAGAGAGCTTACCCTAAACACCAAGTTCTTAACCTCTTCTTTCAGCCCTGCCAGTTCGCCAGTGACTGCAGTCTGAACAGAAGACACCATTTTGGTTTCCAACCCCTGGACTGCCACTTTAATGTTTTCAGTGTTAGTATTTGTGGCCAGTACCAGTTCATCCAATTTATCGAAGACCAGCTTTTCATTTCCAGCGAAGACATTCATCTCTGAAGCTAGGTTATTTGAAAGTAAAGACTTAAAGTCCGAAATAACCCTAGATGATGACTGGAGTGATCTCTCCAGGTCCGCCACCTTACTAAGAAGGCCTTGGACCTCGGTTGAAGAAGAACTGGAGAGACCAGTGGGTTGTTCCAGATGAGAGGTCAATCTGGTCGTTACTGGAACTTGTGCCCAGACCTCTTCAGATTCAACATTTGTTGAGTCTGGCGCACTTTGTTCGGTTGGGTTGACTGGAGGTTGAGTTGTAGGAATGAAAGGAGTGAAATATGGAGTTGTTTGAGGAATTGAAGGTGGTGGAGGTGGTGGCATTGATTCTGGTGGGGGTTGAGTTGATTCTGGTGGGGGTTGAGTTGATTCTGGTGGTGGTATTTCTGGTGTAGGGGTAGGTATTTCTGGTGAAGGTGTTGGCATTTCAGGTAGAGTTTCTTCTTCTTGTACATCTTCACCCAGAAAGTTTAAACTTGCATCAAATCCCTCAGACATGGGGGAGTCAACATCATCCCATTCTGGAATATTCCCAACAAATTGTTCACCAGACTGTTCACCAGTCTCTACTTGTTCACCAACCTCAACATTCAAATCTAATGGAGCCTCTTGCTCACCAGATGCTTCAATCTGCTCAACAATTTCAGCAATATCTTCTTGTACCACAGCCTGGACTTCAGTGTCCACTCTCTATTCAGTTTGTACAAGAGATTCAATATTTTCTTCTTCAAAAATAGGAGATCCATCAACATTAATTGTATCACCAGGATGGGTTGATGGATTTACCTGGACTCCTCCCCTCATCAGACGCCTATGAGATCTTGGTCGTCTGGAAAGTTCAACAGTTGCTTGACTTGAACTTTCTGGAGCCACTTGACTAATTGGTTGTACCATTTCTACAACCTGCACCTCTTGTTCATCACCAGGACTTTCAACCACTTGTACTGGCGCCACATTCTCTTCCACTCTTTGGAACGAGAGCATGGACTGAGGAATATCTACCTCACCATCTCTTGATTGTAAATTGTTCAGATCCCTTAAAAACTCACTCATAGTAAAATGAGTAGTATTAACATCATATTGGTCTCCTAGACCATTCTTGAACATCAGGGAAAGAAAACGAATATAAGGAACATGGGGTTTTCTCCCCTTTGCCTTCAGTCGATCCACCAAATCATTAAATAGGATCTGAGCAAAATCCACCCTTATCCCAAACCATAAACAATAGGCAATCTGGAGTTGCGTTTGATTTATCTGATCTAATCCTCCAGAACTACCTCCAAGACACTCTACCAAATGGGTGAAGAAAAATCTCCACGAATCTGTAAGTCTACTCATATAAATGGTTCCTTTTCTCAATAACTGGCCATTTTCATCAACAATTTCGGTGTGCCCCATCACTCTGCACACTTCTCTGAAATTAATGCCTGTTGGAAGTTCCATGGGCATCTCATTCTGGTCATGATAATTTAACTGAAGAACAGACCTGAGCAAACTTACTGAGAAACCTAACGGTCTGGTACCTCCCTTGAGAGTGTAAGAAATTGATGAAGTTTCTTCGTTGTAAAACGCGGAGTACCAGAACTCACATAAGTAGTCATGGTACATTTTCCCTGGATTTAGGGTTAATGCACCATACAGAGGGCATGAGAGAAAGAACGTAGTCAATCTCCCAATGATAGAATGAGCTGGATGAACACTGGAAAGTTTTGCCATCCAGTTATTCATATTGATACGAATGGTTTTCGCATCAAGAGAAATATGTCTCGGTCTAACAACATCTTCGACCGGAGCATATTCGGCAGATAAAAGATTTCTTGGTGCCATTTGATTATAGAAGAAGATGAAAATGAATATTTAAGGTTTATGAAGAATTTAATGAATTTGAAGTTAATATGCGAGTATTATGATTGGAAAATGAATGAAGAATTGAATGAAGGAATTTGAAGATTTGGGAGTAAATGTTCGAAGTAAATGAAATTGAAAGTGAAAGTGAGTATTTATAGGAGAGATAATGTGGATTTCAAACGTTCAATTTGAATTTATCAAATAACATTTTTGATCATGTTTTGAGATCCACATTTAATTATATCACATCACCCATAAATGGTTGATGGTTCACCGCCCACAAAAACAAACAAATTTGTACTTTTTGTGTTCCCAAAGTAAAAAGACCATCATTGTTTTGAAAAATATCCATGCCACATAGGATAAAAATATCTTCAAAAAGATTGCTTACGTGGCACATACAAAGATCAAGTATTTTGAAAATATTATGACATTATTCAGTGCATCTGGAGGTTGACAGGACCGTCCAATATCACTGGTGGATTAGTCCAGTGAAGTATGTACTGATGGTACACTGGAGGGACACTCCAGTAAAGTACCAGTGAAAACCATTTTTGAAACACTGGAAACCTTAAACTTGCACGTCAACTAATACAAACAAATGAGAGGGACACATTTACAAGGAGACAAAAGTCAACTCAAACACGCACTTCAACTTGTCCAGTTACCAGTGAGAGGGACATATTTACAAAGCACCAGTAATATTTTCTGAAGAATTTGTCCAGTGAGAAAATTAATTCCCCCTGAACTTAAACATTTTTAAGAGAAAATATTTTTCAAGTCTTCCCTGGAATGTTGATCCAGAAATAAATTTTTGAATCTTTAAATCAAAGATCCTTAGTAGTACACAATGGCGTTCAATACCAAGGTTCCAAATTTAAGGGTTTAACATTCCCAACTCACCAACAAGATATTCAAAAGTTTTTACATCTAGTGGTTTAGTAAAAATGTCAGCGAGTTGTTTGTCAGTGGGAATAAAATGGAGTTCAATGTTGTTTTTCATAATATGATCGCGAATGAAATGGTACCTTAGATCGATGTGTTTGGTTCTGGAGTGCATGACTGGATTGTTGGAGATAGCGATGGCACTGGTATTATCACAAAAGATTGGAGTCTTTGAATATTTAATACCATAATCAAGCAACTGGTTCTTCATCCAGAGTATCTGAGCACAACAACTGGCTGCAGACACGTATTCAGCTTCAGCAGTGGATAATGAAACTGAAGTTTGCTTCTTACTGGTCCAGCTGACCAGTTTGCCACCTAGGAAATTGTAACACCCCGACTATAGCGGAAACACGAGATGGCACAGAACGACATGGTACAAAAGATTTAAGTAATAAACATCAACATAAAGTTTCAAACGCCATTCAAATTAAAAAGGTAACAAATCCAAGTTGACGTTTAATAATCATTACATAACCAAATTCATAACCAAAAGATCAAATGTTTGCGTTACTAGTCCATCAGGCAACAATTAAACATATCATCCATGAGGCGGTCCAAAAGCTAACTTACTGCCCTAGACCTGAAAAGCATAAAGAAAAAGTGTCAACTACGAGAGTTGAGTGAGTTCATAGGATTATGCTAACAACGCACATATATTTAATCCAATTCAAGAAAGAATAAGTCATAAATTTCCAAGAGTTCCATCATACTGTCCATACCCAAACCGTATGTTCAATCCACAATTTCCATCCATAATATAATATCAATACCTCTGAGTCAATGGTAAGACTACCATGACATAACTTGATGAGATTGTTCTTGAGCCACTACTAAGACCGGTTATGTCCCAATAATCAATATATAATGTCCCAAATGATAAGATAATGATAAGCACATGCTGTCAATCACGTGCATAAAGATAACCAAGGGTCGTGCCATGGAGACGCCCATAAATATATAGTAGTTAGAGCACCGCGAGGCCAGACTGGCGATGAAGGTGACCACAAAGGCAGACCAAACATCCCACCGTTACCTATAATAGTGGATGAGGGGACAAGTCCTAGTTGCGCAACCCTCTAACTACAGGCCTCAAATGAGTTAATAGTAGTGTACAGGGGACCACAGTTTGACAGTACTCAAGCTCATCATACAACATATAACACGTTGAACATACAATATAATTCCCATATCATTATCCTTATTTCAAAGAATCATTTCATAAGAGAAAGTCATTTTTAATTAATCATGCTTTTCACCCCGCAAGTAAAACATATAAAAGAGTTTGAAAGGGGGCTATGACTCACTTGATTAGAGAGTGAATAGGGGCTGATCAAACGTGATTCCTTCGCTTAGATTTGTTGCGCCTCAAGCAAGCCTAAACCATAACGTATATATTCGCGGCGTAAGTTCGCGTGACATGAACTAGTGAGCTAGATCATGAGATGTATACTAGTAAACTTGCCCATATTTGGTTGTTATTAGATTATGGAATTTAAGTGCATTATGATGTTCTCATTGTTTGGGTATAAGAGATTTGGTGGTAAGAGTCGTTTTCTCATTATACGTTTTTGTACGTTTATTGGAATTTCGGTAATTTGGCTTTGGTTTATATGATTTCCATTATATACTTTGCTTAATAATAATATTTTAACATCAGTGGTCTTATAATATTAATATTTATGTATATTCTCTGATTTGTATTTATTTATTTAATTTTAATAATATTTATTAATTATTTTTATCAATGGTTAAGTTGATTTAACTTCATTCTTGATTTACATAATTTATTTATGGATTTTTATGTCTTTTAATTACTATTTAAATTCAATAATTCATGGAAATTCTTAGAAATCATCACTAAACATTTTGGTCAAAAATCTCAGGCCTTTTAGGCAACTTTTATCCATACAAAATCATATCAATTCAACCTCTCTTGTGTCTTGCTTATTTTGAGGGTTTTATGATTAAAAATCGTTTACCGAAATAGTGATTTTAGCCTCATTTCTTGAGCAATTAAAGTGCTTCAAAATGGATTTTCATTCTTGTTTCATTATTTCCAGAAAGTTCATCATATTTTGGTGTCCAACATCGTGAGAGTGGTGGTGGTGTGATATGTGCAATTTAGTGCTTTCGGTTAGTGATTATTTGACCCGAAAAGGTGGTTTTTGAGCTTGTTGTTGTCATGAACAAATAGATCTGAGTTTTGTGCTTTTATTTCAACATTTTTCCTGTAGGTTTATCATATTTTCTTGGTCATAAGATTATGGTGCATGTGTGTGCTCAAAATACATTTTTGCGTGTTTTCGGTTTGTGATTTCTAGCTTATTTTAACATGTTTTGATTCAAGCTTTATACCTTTGATATTTTACCAATTTTTCCAGAATATCAACATTCATATTAACCTATTTTTCACTTATAACAAGTCCATATCCATCTCATAATCCAACAAAAGATCCAACTTTCTTAAATCTAGCATATATGCATTCAAATCAACACTTTTCACTATCAACTTTTATAGATCTAGCTTCCAACAATATAAAAACATCTTTTATATGAAAAATCTCAGAATATACTCTTCAAAAATATACAAAAACTTATAGATCTATCAACAAGAACGTCACTTTAAAAGCTACTAATCTATAACCACACTTTTGGGTCTTAAACTTGTTGAATCCTTGGATCTTTCTTATTAGATTCGACATGCATGAGCATGGAAAGAAAGATCCTATCAACTTTGCCCTCATTAAGTGTATATTACAAAGAAAACAAGAAGAAAGTATGAGTTTTTGATAAAACCTTTGAATATAAACAAAACAAGATTAGATCTAGTAAAAAGGATGAAGATTATACCCTCTTGAACTTGGTTTTGGATGATGAAATAGGGCAGATTTTCGTGGCCTTCAAACCCCAATAATACCTTGAATCTAAGCCTAGAACAACCCTTGAATATGCCTTGGATTAACCCTTAACAATCTAGCCTAAACCCTTATTATTAATGTGTGTTTATATTGATTTATGCTTGCCTTTTTCTTCCTTCCTTTTGGCCGTAGGTAACAAGAAGAGAGGAGGGAGAAGAGAGAGTTTTTGAGAGAAAAGAGATTATGTGTGTGAAAAGAGTGAAGAGTGTGAGAAGAGTGGTGAGTTCCAAGGCTTAGAAAGAGTGTAAGTGAATTTGAAATGGGTGTGTTGTGTGATGGGGGGAGGCCGGCCTCATAAGGGGAATGGGAAGGGTTTTTGTATTTTTTTTTTTTTATTTTTTTTTTTTTTTTTTTTTTTTTTTTTTTTTTTTTTTTTTTTTTTTTTTTTTTTTTTTTTTTTTTTTTTTTTTTTTTTTTTTTTTTTTTTTTTTTTTTTTTTTTTTTTTTTTTTTTTTTTTTTTTTTTTTTTTTTTTTTTTTTTTTTTTTTTTTTTTTTTTTTTTTTTTTTTTTTTTTTTTTTTTTTTTTTTTTTTTTTTTTTTTTTTTTTTTTTTTTTTTTTTTTTTTTTTTTTTTTTTTTTTTTTTTTTTTTTTTTTTTTTAAGTGTATATTACAAAGAAAACAAGAAGAAAGTATGAGTTTTTGATAAAACCTTTGAATATAAACAAAACAAGATTAGATCTAGTAAAAAGGATGAAGATTATACCCTCTTGAACTTGGTTTTGGATGATGAAATAGGGCAGATTTTCGTGGCCTTCAAACCCCAATAATACCTTGAATCTAAGCCTAGAACAACCCTTGAATATGCCTTGGATTAACCCTTAACAATCTAGCCTAAACCCTTATTATTAATGTGTGTTTATATTGATTTATGCTTGCCTTTTTCTTCCTTCCTTTTGGCCGTAGGTAACAAGAAGAGAGGAGGGAGAAGAGAGAGTTTTTGAGAGAAAAGAGATTATGTGTGTGAAAAGAGTGAAGAGTGTGAGAAGAGTGGTGAGTTCCAAGGCTTAGAAAGAGTGTAAGTGAATTTGAAATGGGTGTGTTGTGTCTTTTAATTACTATTTAAATTCAATAATTCATGGAAATTCTTAGAAATCATCACTAAACATTTTGGTCAAAAATCTCAGGCCTTTTAGGCAACTTTTATCCATACAAAATCATATCAATTCAACCTCTCTTGTGTCTTGCTTATTTTGAGGGTTTTATGATTAAAAATCGTTTACCGAAATAGTGATTTTAGCCTCATTTCTTGAGCAATTAAAGTGCTTCAAAATGGATTTTCATTCTTGTTTCATTATTTCCAGAAAGTTCATCATATTTTGGTGTCCAACATCGTGAGAGTGGTGGTGGTGTGATATGTGCAATTTAGTGCTTTCGGTTAGTGATTATTTGACCCGAAAAGGTGGTTTTTGAGCTTGTTGTTGTCATGAACAAATAGATCTGAGTTTTGTGCTTTTATTTCAACATTTTTCCTGTAGGTTTATCATATTTTCTTGGTCATAAGATTATGGTGCATGTGTGTGCTCAAAATACATTTTTGCGTGTTTTCGGTTTGTGATTTCTAGCTTATTTTAACATGTTTTGATTCAAGCTTTATACCTTTGATATTTTACCAATTTTTCCAGAATATCAACATTCATATTAACCTATTTTTCACTTATAACAAGTCCATATCCATCTCATAATCCAACAAAAGATCCAACTTTCTTAAATCTAGCATATATGCATTCAAATCAACACTTTTCACTATCAACTTTTATAGATCTAGCTTCCAACAATATAAAAACATCTTTTATATGAAAAATCTCAGAATATACTCTTCAAAAATATACAAAAACTTATAGATCTATCAACAAGAACGTCACTTTAAAAGCTACTAATCTATAACCACACTTTTGGGTCTTAAACTTGTTGAATCCTTGGATCTTTCTTATTAGATTCGACATGCATGAGCATGGAAAGAAAGATCCTATCAACTTTGCCCTCATTAAGTGTATATTACAAAGAAAACAAGAAGAAAGTATGAGTTTTTGATAAAACCTTTGAATATAAACAAAACAAGATTAGATCTAGTAAAAAGGATGAAGATTATACCCTCTTGAACTTGGTTTTGGATGATGAAATAGGGCAGATTTTCGTGGCCTTCAAACCCCAATAATACCTTGAATCTAAGCCTAGAACAACCCTTGAATATGCCTTGGATTAACCCTTAACAATCTAGCCTAAACCCTTATTATTAATGTGTGTTTATATTGATTTATGCTTGCCTTTTTCTTCCTTCCTTTTGGCCGTAGGTAACAAGAAGAGAGGAGGGAGAAGAGAGAGTTTTTGAGAGAAAAGAGATTATGTGTGTGAAAAGAGTGAAGAGTGTGAGAAGAGTGGTGAGTTCCAAGGCTTAGAAAGAGTGTAAGTGAATTTGAAATGGGTGTGTTGTGTGATGGGGGGAGGCCGGCCTCATAAGGGGAATGGGAAGGGTTTTTGTATTTTTTTTTTTTTATAAAATGTTGTATATAATGTGTATGTATGGTAGGTGTAAGTGTGTATATATTTTGTAAGGTTGAATGTGTTAGTTTGTAGTTATAAGTTGATGTTTGTTCTAATATGTGCATATGTTTATATGTCATGTATATATGCTTGAATGTATACATTTTTGTGTTTCTAATATGTTACATAAGCCTTTGATTATAAACTTGTATTTATTTTAAGCATATATGTATATATATATATATATACTTATTATGATTTAAACACTTTTGTGCGCAAAAGAACTTATAACATGTTTTGAATTAGAAATTTTATTTTCGTGACCAAATTTACTTAAATTAGCTAAATGATCAAATTGTTGGACCTTCGTAAGGATTTTTGATGGTTATCTCAACTTGTGGGACTTACATTATTGTTTAGATAATCTGATTGATCATAAATAAATTTTTGTTCAATGGTACTTTATAATTCATATTTAGAATTGAACAATAGCTTTAGATTGCTAATTTAGGGGCATTATCTACTAGCTTTAAGTATAACTATGGCTTGCGAGATCATAGGCAACATAACTAGCTCATATATGATATTTAAAAGTAGGGTTGTTACATCCTTACCCCCTTAGAAGAATTCCGTCTCGGAATTTGTATTTGCTTAGGGAGTAAGTGCGGATATTTCTCGCGTATAAAGTCCTCGCGCTCCCATGTAAACTCTGGTCCGCGTTTCGTATCCCATCTAACTTTAACAATAGGGATCTTGCTCCTCTTTAGGCGTTTCTCATCGCGGTCGAGAACTTCTATTGGCTCCTCGCGAAATTGGAGCTTATCCTCCACACGTAGTTCTTCAAGTGGGACCACTTTCGAATCATCCGCCACACATTTCTTCAAGTTCGACACATGAAATGTGTCATGAACATCTCCCAATTCTTGGGGTAATTTCAACTTATAGGCTACAGGGCCTATTCTAGCAATAATTTCAAATGGCCCAATGTATCGGGGGCTCAACTTTCCTCTTTTGCCGAACCTTACGGTTCCCTTCCATGGCGACACCTTTAATAGTACTTTGTCGCCAACCTCAAATTCTAGGGGCTTCCTCCTTTTATCCGCATAACTCTTTTGCCGATCTCTCGCGGCTTTAAGCTTTTCTTTAATGACCGCCACTTTGTCCGTTGTCTCTTGGATGAAGTCAACGGTAGCTAGGCTTCTCTCGCCCGCCTCTACCCAACACATGGGTGATCTACATTTACGCCCGTAAAAAGCCTCAAACGGCGCACATTGTATGCTAGAGTGATAACTATTGTTGTAAGTAAATTCCGCGTATGGCAAGTGTTCATCCCAACTTCCACTAAATTCTAATGCGCAAGCTCTTAGCATGTCCTCCAATGTTTGTATAGTCCGCTCACTTTGCCCATCCGTTTATGGGTGGTAAGCCGTGCTTAATGCTAACGTAGTGCCCATTGCTTCTTGCACAAGACCCAGAAACGTGAGGTAAACCTACCATCCCTATCGGATATGATGGACAGAGGTACACCATGCAATGTCACAATCTTTTCAACGTACAAATGTGCTAAACGTTCAGTGTTCCAGTCTTCTTTGATGGGGATGAAGTGGGCTGATTTCGTAAGACGATCAACAATCACCCATATAGCATCATGACCTTTCTTTGTCCGAGGCAATTTCGTTACTAGGTCCATTGCTATTTGCTCCCACTTCCACTCGGGTATTTCTGGCTGCTTTAAAAGTCCAGCTGGCTTTTGGTGCTCAGCTTTAACCATCGCACAAGTCATGCATCGGCTCACATATAGTGCTACATCACCTTTCATCCCAGGCCACCAAAAATCCCTTTTTAGACATTGGTACATCTTGTCCGCTCCTGGATGAATCGAGTATTTTGAATTGTGAGCTTCATTCATTAGCACCTCTCTCAGCCCGTTGATATTTGGGACCCAAGCTCTTCCCTTGAAATACAAGATGCCTTCATCATCCCTATCGAACCTTGTTTCTACTCCACTCAATGCCTCTTCTTCAATGTTCTTCCCTTCAAAAGCTTTTGCTTGATCTTCTAAGAATCTGTCCCTTAGAGACATTTTCACCTGTAAGTGATAAATTCTTGTCTTCGACACCCTAGTGCTCACCTTCCAACTAAGGGCGTCAGCAACAACATTTGCCTTTCCTGGGTGGTACTTAATTTCGCAATCGTAATCATTAAGTAGCTCCATCCACCTTCTTTGCCTCATGTTTAACATCTTCTGATCGAAGATGTGTTGTAAGCTCTTGTGATCAGTAAATATGGTGCACTTGGTTCCATAAAGATAGTGTCGCCATATCTTCAAGGCAAACACTATGGCTCCTAGCTCCAAATCGTGTGTTGAATAATTCTTCTCATGTGGCTTTAATTGCCTGGATGCGTACGCAATAACCTTGTCTCTTTGCATTAGTACGCACCCTAGCCCTTTATTTGACGCATCACAATATACTACAAATCCTTCCATTCCATCCGGCAACGCTAGTATTGGTGCTTCACACAACATGTCCTTAAGCGTTTGAAACGCCTGCTCTTGTTCTTCACCCCATTCGAACTCTCTTGCCTTTTGGGTTAATTGGGTTAAAGGTACCGCAATCTTAGAAAATCCCTGAATGAACCTCCTATAATAACCCGCCAAGCCTAGGAAGCTACGCACTTCCGTTTGTGTCTTGGGTGTCTCCCATTTCTTGATTGCCTCTATCTTAGACGGATCTACATGAATCCCTTCTTCGTCCACAACGTGTCCCAGAAATTGGACTTGTCGGAGCCAAAATTCACACTTAGAAAACTTCGCATATAGCTTCTCGTCCCTAAGTAGCTGCAAGATTATCCTCAGGTGCTTCTCGTGCTCCTCCTTGCTTCTAGAGTATATCAGAATGTCATCGATGAACACTATGACGAACTTATCCAAGTATGGCCTGCAGATCCTATTCATTAGGTCCATGAAAACGGCTGGTGCATTTGTGAGACCAAAGGGCATCACTAGGAACTCATAGTGCCCGTAGCGAGTTCTGAAAGCCGTTTTAGGTACATCTTCTTCTCGTACCCTCAACTGATGATAGCCGGACCTAAGGTCAATTTTCGAGAAATGCGACGCTCCTTGCAGTTGGTCGAACAAATCGTCTATTCGCGGCAACGGGTACCTATTCTTGATCGTCAATTTATTCAACTCTCTATAGTCGATGCACATCCTCAAAGATCCATCCTTCTTCTTGACAAAGAGAATCGGCGCACCCCAAGGTGAAGAACTAGGTTGGATTAAACCTTTATCAAGCAATTCTTGCAATTGCTCCGAGAGTTCTCGCATTTCGGAGGGCGCTAGTCTATATGGTGCCTTAGCCACGGGGGCTGCCCCGAGAACTAAATCGATAGTAAACTCTACTTGTCTCGCTGGGGGAAGTCCAGGTAGTTCGTCCGGAAACACATCTAGAAAATCTCTAACCACAGCTACCTTGAGAGGGTCCTTATCTTTCACTCGCTTATCCACTACTTGTGCCAAGTATGTGTGATATTCCTTCCGTAGGTACTTCCTCACCTTCATGGACGACACCAACTTAGGTTGGACTCCCGCCTTATGGCCTTGAACTATTAGCACCTCACCGCTAACTAAAGGAATCTTAATGATCCTTTCATGGCAAAGTATTTCAGCACGCATTTTCGACAACCAATCCATTCCTACTATCACATCAAAACTTCCTATTTCTATGGGAATCAAGTCTATACTATAGTCCTTCTCATCTAAAGTTAACTTACAATCAGCAATAATTTCCTTAGCCTTATACTCGTTTCCATTAGCATATTCAACATAATAAGTTTCCCCCAGTTCACTAGGTTTCTTATCAATCAGTTCTTTAAATTCAAAGGAAATAAAACTTCTTTCGGCTCCAGAATCAAACAACATAGATGCATAAACATTATTTATTGGAAACGTACCTACGATGACATTAGGGTCATCACGTGCCTCATTCGCTCCCATGGCATACACCCTTCCTCGGGCTTGACCTCCTTGATTGCCACGATTTCCTTGGTTAGCGTTGTTGCCTTGATTCCCAACATTTCCTCGATTGACTTGATTTCCATTGTTTCCTCGGTTTGCTTGGTTCCCGCGATTTCCAACATTCCTAAAGTTACCACGGTTACCATTTCCATTTCCACGGTTGCCTTGTGCTCTCCTCAACCTAGGACAAGCATTTCTCCAATGATCTGTACTTCCACATTCGTGACATCCTCCTCGTTGTCCTTCATTCCTTGGCCCGCTTCGGCAGTGAGTAGCAAGGTGACCCATGCGGTTGCAAGTTGTGCAACGCTTGCATTCACCCAAGTGACTATAACCACATCGGTTGCACCTTGGGGGCATGCCACGATATGGATTGGGGTTAGCATCCACAACCCCATAGTTTCTCACAATCTTTTGCCTCTTATCCGGTCCATTCCCTTTTCGATCGCCAAACCGATTTCCTCCACTTTGTCTCGAACTTGATTCACCTCTTGTATACTTCCCACGCCTAACCAAATCGTTCACTAGCCTGGTTGCCAAGCTTATAGCCTGCTCCAGAGTGGTAGGACTTGCTGCAGTGACCATTAACCTAACTTCCGGTGCCAATCCATAGATAAATCTCTCAACCTTCTTAGCCACAGGGGTTACCATCTCTGGCACCAACACGCTCAACTCGTGAAAGCGGATCACATAGGCCTCCAATTCCAGTCCTCTCATGGCGTGGTTCCAGAATTCCATCTCCAGTTTTTGTACCTCTTCTCGTGGACAATACTCACGCTTGAACTCATCTTTAAACTGTTCCCAAGTCAAAGCATTGACTGCTGCAGGACCTCTAGTAGTCGCTTGGAGATTCCACCAAGTAAGAGCTCTTCCCTGAAGCTTACTAGCAGCAAACTTCACACGGTCAGCCGGCGCACAGGTAATGATGTTCAAGTTGGCTTCCATGCTTTGGAACCAAGTAAGCAATGCAACAGGACCTTCTGTCCCATGAAACTCCTTGGGATTGCAAGACGTGAAAGCCTTGTAGGCATTCCTGTCAATAGCATTCTCTCCTCCATCTTGTCTTCTAGCCGTGTTGAGTGTAGCGGTTACATTCTCCGCTATTTGGGTGGCAATGTTTGGCATGGCGGCATTGATCTGTTGGGAAATAAGCTCAGCTAACTCGGCTCTTCGCTGGGCCTCTTCACTTGTTTCTCCACCGGTCCTTCATGGTGCCATGTCTCTACAAAGGATATTATAGTTTAGTTATTCGTTCATTGGATCATACTACATAAACTCGACTCACGACTTCTTGATCTCACACGAGCATATCTAAAGTTATTTAGTGCATAGAGGGTTCGTTTGCACACATATGTATATGTATATACCGATTCATATTCCTTTTTATAATTACGATTCACTTGTCATTATGAGTAAATAAATGGTTAGGAAATTTCGAAAATTAATCAACCATGCTTTCTAGGTTAATTAAGAGAATTACAGAATCTGTGTACGAACTTGGAGCACGTAAAAGTGGCTTAAGATGGACGATCTGGGAAAAACTCATAAAATATGAAACGTAGCCCTGTGAGTTAAGTTTTACCTCCAATTAGAATCAGGTCAAAAGACGAAATAGAACTCCAGATATGGCCGTTCTACTAAAAGTGGTCAGAACTGATTTCCTGCTGTAACTATAACTTTCATAATAGAGATAACTTTATCACCACAAGGATAGAACATCATGTAACCATAGGAAGGCATCAAGCTTACATACATATCATTCAATATGAGTTCACAAAATTGCTACATGCCAAATACTATGTGATTATCGTCACACAAAAGCTAGAAAGTTCAAGAAAGTGAAACAAGTACAAACGTTCATACATCAAATAAGTTCATAAATAAAGAAGCTCTTAGGTTTACTTCCTAAGCATGAGAGCTATTACGAGAGTGCAAAGAGCCGTAAGCACACATCCCATAATGAATATCACCTCATTAACTCGTCGGACTTCTGATATCGCCAAGCTCGCATAGTCTCCCGTCCGATCCATAACTCCTAAGGCCCTTTCCATCATCACCTCTTGAGTCCTCACCCTTACTCTAGCATCCCTTAATCCGTTAGCTATTCCCCATACCTTCTCCCTTTCCTCACGAGTCATACCAATGGGAGGTGGAGGGGATACTCCATAGACTGGGCGGTGTGGCTCCTCTCCTTGACGCCTATGTCCAAGATGGTACCAGGGATGATCACGAGGAAGACGCGGATGAAGGTAGGGATCTCGGGCTGGAAATCGCCCATCGCTTAGGTTCCTATGTGCATCTTGCCTCGGCGGAGTAGGTGCTCTAAGGGCAGGTGGTGATGGTGGTGGCGAGGGTGAGCGACGTTCAGGTTGGCTAGGGGCAACACTCCTAGCATTGTCATCCTCCGATGGGCCTTCACTTGGATCGGTCTCCTCTTCCTCTTCTTCTGGGAGTGGTTGGGGAGGTTGCTCTTGCTCTAGGCTTCTCCTTTCTTCCTCTTCCAAGTAGTCCGCAAATCCGTACAAGTTCCTTGGTCTAAGGGCTGATCCGGAAGCTCCACTTGCTCGTGACATGTTGTTCCTACACAAGTTTCACAAAGGCGTGAGATGACGACTTGACTCGACGCTTAGACGACCATGGACGACCGACTTGACCTTTGACGATCCATACGACAACTTACGGACAACAAGACGACTCGACGGACCATGAGACGACCTTAACCATTTGACAAGTAACCAACCAACTCGACCAACGACTCACAAGCTTAACAACCAACCAACGGCATGACCATTCACAACCGACGACCAACTCGACTCGCACGACCAACATAACCGTTTATAATTAAAGTAACGACTGAGATTCAACTTGTGCATAGCTCTCATGTATTATATCTAAATGGACAAGGTAATGCTAGCCAAGTGGGGGTATTAACTAAGGGTTCTAATATGTAATGCAAACATTGGATTTGGTTATGTATCTTTTTGCACCAAGAATCGTTTTCAAAGCTTATTTCCAAAAGACTCATTTTGAATATCCCTTATACAATCATTTCGATCATTCCATATTAAATTTTTAGTTAGGCATAGTTGATCAGGCTATGCATAAGTAAAACGAGAATACTTTATGATCGACTCAACTGTTTAAGAAATATTCGACTCGTTTTTGAAAATACGTAGGTTATAGCAAAAATTCTCTATAACCTTGATCTCTGATACCATTTTTCTGTAACACCCCGACTATAGCGGAAACACGAGATGCCACAGAACAACATGGTACAAAAGATTTAAGTAATAAACATCAACATAAAGTTTCAAACGCCATTCAAATTAAAAAGGTAACAAATCCAAGTTGACGTTTAATAATCATTACATAACCAAATTCATAACCAAAAGATCAAATGTTTGCGTTACTAGTCCATCAGGCAACAATTAAACATATCATCCATGAGGCGGTCCAAAAGCTAACTTACTGCCCTAGACCTGAAAAGCATAAAGAAAAAGTGTCAACTACGAGAGTTGAGTGAGTTCATAGGATTATGCTAACAACGCACATATATTTAATCCAATTCAAGAAAGAATAAGTCATAAATTTCCAAGAGTTCCATCATACTGTCCATACCCAAACCGTATGTTCAATCCACAATTTCCATCCATAATATAATATCAATACCTCTGAGTCAATGGTAAGACTACCATGACATAACTTGATGAGATTGTTCTTGAGCCACTACTAAGACCGGTTATGTCCCAATAATCAATATATAATGTCCCAAATGATAAGATAATGATAAGCACATGCTGTCAATCACGTGCATAAAGATAACCAAGGGTCGTGCCATGGAGACGCCCATAAATATATAGTAGTTAGAGCACCGCGAGGCCAGACTGGCGATGAAGGTGACCACAAAGGCAGACCAAACATCCCACCGTTACCTATAATAGTGGATGAGGGGACAAGTCCTAGTTGCGCAACCCTCTAACTACAGGCCTCAAATGAGTTAATAGTAGTGTACAGGGGACCACAGTTTGACAGTACTCAAGCTCATCATACAACATATAACACGTTGAACATACAATATAATTCCCATATCATTATCCTTATTTCAAAGAATCATTTCATAAGAGAAAGTCATTTTTAATTAATCATGCTTTTCACCCCGCAAGTAAAACATATAAAAGAGTTTGAAAGGGGGCTATGACTCACTTGATTAGAGAGTGAATAGGGGCTGATCAAACGTGATTCCTTCGCTTAGATTTGTTGCGCCTCAAGCAAGCCTAAACCATAACGTATATATTCGCGGCGTAAGTTCGCGTGACATGAACTAGTGAGCTAGATCATGAGATGTATACTAGTAGACTTGCCCGTCTTTGGTTGTTATTAGATTATGGAATTTAAGTGCATTATGATGTTCTCATTGTTTGGGTATAAGAGATTTGGTGGTAAGAGTCGTTTTCTCATTATACGTTTTTGTACGTTTATTGGAATTTCGGTAATTTGGCTTTGGTTTATATGATTTCCATTATATACTTTGCTTAATAATAATATTTTAACATCAGTGGTCTTATAATATTAATATTTATGTATATTCTCTGATTTGTATTTATTTATTTAATTTAATAATATTTAATTACTTATTTATTCACTTTATTGATTTATTTACTAAATAATTCCTTAAAAATACTTTTAAGTGTCATAATTGCCTTTATAAATTATGAATAATTTCATTTGAATTATCTCCTGATATATATGCTCCTTAATTTATAATTTCATGATTTATACTTTTATTTGTGTATTTTCTATTTATTTTAATAGTAATATTTAATTAATTATTTTTACTTAATTATTTATCTTAAAATTATGTAACACATGCATGC
>JAXHQA010000451.1:0-30000 GCA_034093135.1 Erigeron breviscapus
TAATGAAGAAGATTGATTGTAAAGATCCTAAATAAAATTATTGCAAACAAAAACGTTTAGAAGAGATACTTTGTATATATTTCTCAATATATAGAAAATTTCAGTTCTGCCCTTTGACTTAGAAAAGTACTCCGTATGATATAATTGAACTTTGCCCTTTGACTTGGAAAAGTATTAATTTAATTGAACTTTTCGTGTCAACTATGTTAGCCGACGACACTTATAGAAATTTCAATTTCACGTTTTATTTTTGATTTTGTCAAATCACTTGAAAATTAAAGAGATAATTTCATTACATATCCTTGGGGTATGTCATATTTTCAAGTTTCACCCCTATCATTTTTTCGTATCATTACATATCCCTATGGTGACTTTTCGTATCACTACATACCCCTCACCCTAACGAACGTTAATTGGGTTTCGTTAAACCCCTCATGTGCACTGCACATGAGGATATTTTTGTCCTTGTACCTCTAAAACATCATCTCTTCATCCTTTTTCCTTTACCTGCTTCTCTCTCTAGTATCTGTGTATCTCTCTTAAATATCTATATATATCTTTATCATCCCACCAAATCTATATCAATCACTCCTATTCATATATACGGATATCCCATCAAACCCAGATCTATCTCTCTCTACTCATATAGACATACTCTTATTCATATATATAGACATGCCCGTATATAGAAGTGATGCATATAGATTGAACAAAAAAAAGCTTTAAAATGTACTGTCGATTTCACAAAGCCCATTTTGATCGAAGCCTCACAAATAATCATCACACAACCATTTTCTTCTAAATGAGATCTGTATTACTCTTAAATCTAGACCTCTGTTTTCAATCTATACGTATACATATCCTTCTTATATCTATATCTCTGCTTTCAATCGAGGGGGAAGTTAAAGATTACTGGATAAGCAGAAGTGGTTGCTCCAAATAAGAACCCATAAGGAAAATCGGATTTTTTTTACCTGGTTTTATTGTTTTAACTTGATTCACTGCTGTTGATGAAAGCTCTAAAAAGTAGATGGATTGTTGATGACTTTTTTAATTTGATTTGGCTACCCACATGTATATTTTGGATTGCGGTTAGCTTTACTATCTTATCATTTAGAGATAATTAAAATAGTAGATATCATAAGTACCAATATTTGGGATCTGGTTGATTTGGGTTTAATAACTACTGTTGCTGCTCTTTCATTTTTATATCATTAATATTAGTGAAAAAATTAAATTGGGACTAAATTGTTATAATGTATATGTTTCTATCGTGTTGACGTATTAGTGTGTATATATGAATGTTATTTTTGATTTATTATTATTATTTCAAGGGATTTAATTGGGGTTTTGGATTTTATTGTTATCGTTAATATTTTATTATTATTACTCCCTCCGTCCCATTAAAGTGTCCTACTTTATTATTATTATTATTTTATTATTATTATTATTATTATTATTATTATTATTATTATTATTATTATTATTATTATTATTATTATTATTATTATTATTATTATTATTATTATTATTATTATTATTATTATTATTATTATTATTATTATTATTATTATTATTATTATTATTATTATTATTATTATTATTATTATTATTATTATTATTATTATTATTATTATTATTATTATTATTATTATTATTATTATTATTATTATTATTATTATTATTATTATTATTATTATTATTATTATTATTATTATTATTATTATTATTATTATTATTATTATTATTATTATTATTATTATTATTATTATTATTATTATTATTATTATTATTATTATTATTATTATTATTATTATTATTATTATTATTATTATTATTATTATTATTATTATTATTATTATTATTATTATTATTATTATTATTATTATTATTATTATTATTATTATTATTATTATTATTATTATTATTATTATTATTATTATTATTATTATTATTATTATTATTATTATTATTATTATTATTATTATTATTATTATTATTATTATTATTATTATTATTATTATTATTATTATTATTATTATTATTATTATTATTATTATTATTATTATTATTATTATTATTATTATTATTATTATTATTATTATTATTATTATTATTATTATTATTATTATTATTATTATTATTATTATTATTATTATTATTATTATTATTATTATTATTATTATTATTATTATTATTATTATTATTATTATTATTATTATTATTATTATTATTATTATTATTATTATTATTATTATTATTATTATTATTATTATTATTATTATTATTATTATTATTATTATTATTATTATTATTATTATTATTATTATTATTATTATTATTATTATTATTATTATTATTATTATTATTATTATTATTATTATTATTATTATTATTATTATTATTATTATTATTATTATTATTATTATTATTATTATTATTATTATTATTATTATTATTATTATTATTATTATTATTATTATTATTATTATTATTATTATTATTATTATTATTATTATTATTATTATTATTATTATTATTATTATTATTATTATTATTATTATTATTATTATTATTATTATTATTATTATTATTATTATTATTATTATTATTATTATTATTATTATTATTATTATTATTATTATTATTATTATTATTATTATTATTATTATTATTATTATTATTATTATTATTATTATTATTATTATTATTATTATTATTATTATTATTATTATTATTATTATTATTATTATTATTATTATTATTATTATTATTATTATTATTATTATTATTATTATTATTATTATTATTATTATTATTATTATTATTATTATTATTATTATTATTATTATTATTATTCTTATTATTTTTATTATTATTATTATTATTATTATTATTATTATTATTATTATTATTATTATTATTATTATTATTATTAATTAGTAATTATATTATTATTATTATTATTAGCTTATTATTATTATTATTATTATTATTATTATTATTATTATTATTATTATGTAGGTAAAATACCCACTTTTGGAAGAGATGGGTCGTGGCATCCTTAGAATGTGCCAGCCAACTCTTTTGCCTTATGAGTCATGCTTCCACTCTATTACTCTTCTTCACCATTTCCTTTCATGCATTCCTTCACACATTTCTTCAAAACAAAGAGTAACCCTCTCAAGTTCAAGAATAGAAATCATAATAATAATAACAATCACCACCAAGTAATCTTCATTCAAGAAATTAAAGTTAGGGTTTGTAATTGGGGTGGTGGTGGCCGTTTTTTTTAAGAGAAAGGGAGAAAGAAGGATTCTCAAACTAAAAGTCTTGCATTGGATTGTTGTTGTTGAGGTATTGAATTCCCCTAATTTAGTTTTTATCCTTCTTTCAAAATTAGGGTTCATGGATGAACCAAATTTGGGGGTTTTGCTAGAAATTGAATTATGGCTAATTTTCCCCAATTCCTTAGTTAACCTAGTTGTCATTGAGTTATGTGTTGAGTTTGATTATGAAATTGATAAGCGTATGTGATAATGTTGGTTTATGAGAAAAGATGAGTTTTACAAGTAATTGAAATGTTGATGAAAATGGTAGGTTGAACTACCTATGATATGGTGGAAGTAAAAAGGAGACTCAATGACAAATGGGTTGGGTTTTGGGTTTAGAAAGGCTAGTGTTTGAGTATGGCTAGGTTAAGCTAGTCAAGTTGTGATTATAAGCTTATGCATTTTATGATATGATTATAGGTTGAAGCTTGTTTGTGCTTAATCGTTTTAGCTTTGTTGATCTATTTGCGGAGGAGGTGAGTATATTTGCATACCTTTATGTTTACGTTGGGTCAATTGACCACATCATGTTGAAATGTGATTTTCATGTGTGGTAATTGATTTGGCTAGACCCGGGTGGGGTCAATTGTTATGAGGCCTAAGAACCTCCGGGGCCTAAGAACCCCTATTGTTGTTTGAGAAAAGGCCTAAGAACCTCTCGGGGCCTAAGAACCCCGATATTCTCTAATGGATCCATATATATGTTGTTTTTAGTGCAAAGGTGAGCATGTAGGTATGACACGACGGTGTCATGGGTTACATGTAATAGTCCTTTGTGCGTTGCCCTCCTTCGTATTCGTAAATGTATGCAAGTATATTCACTAAGCCTTTGCTTATATTTTAGTTGTTTACCATTTTATAGGTAGTTCCGGAAGAAGGAACTAGCGTTGTTGAATTGAAAGTCTTGGTTTAGAGCTTGAAGTGTTTTTGGAAGACGTGAAGGTACTAGGTCATTCTTGGAAGAATGACAACTTTTGGTTTAGAGGCTTAGAAATCCCTCTCCTCTTGGCTCTTGGTACATTTTGATTTGATGGTCATACTTTTGTTAAAATTTATGTAAAAGTCCAGGAGTAAAGCTTTTGGAAAGTTTGTGAAGTTGCATTTTGGTCGAAATTGTGTCAAAATGGATAAATGACCCATTTGTTGGCGTGTATGAGATTTGGTCAAGAAAGAGTTGCTATTATGTCTTAAAATGTGTCTTCCTATCTATAAGAATTATTAAAATGTGTTTGAAATGTTGGTCATGATACTACAAGAGTTGGAGTTCATTTTATATGTCAAATATATTTAAAGTTGCTGAACTTTGAGCAGGTCTGAGACCAGTAAGATCCCACTGCGGCGCAGTGGGAGGGTCTTAACCCCACTGCGGCGCAGTGGGAGACTTTTGTCCCGTATGTCAGAAAGTTCCCACTGCGGCGCAGTGGGAGGGTGTCGTACCCACTGCGGCGCAGTGGGTATATACTGTAAAAAAAAAAAAAAAAAAAAAATCTTGTGTTTTCGGTTTATCGAGTTCAGTTTTTCACAAATCAAGATGGGAGTATTCTATCACATAGCATTTGATTCCTTAGGTGAAAAACTCTATCAATGGAATAAAATGCCTAAAAATTTTAAATATACGAATGAATTGAGAATAAAATATATTTTATTGATATTTGTATCAAATAGTATATTCCTGTAAAATTAATATGACAATAAATATAAATATGAGCAAATATTAGACGACCACAAAATGCATCATATATCCCCACAAAATGTCTTTAAAAGTTAGCTACTTCTTTCGAGAGTTATGCATTTCACCAACCAATCGATAGCTACAACTAACCAAGATTTGAATGCGACACTTTCCACTTCTTTCAATTATTCATTCTTTTAAGCTTACGTTTTAGTCTTTAGCTTACAAATCAAAAGATTGTTTTTTTAATTCCAAGTTATTGAATAGAAACGGTGATTGTTTTCTTGAAAAACACAGATTTTGATCGTATTTTTTATTTCTCATGTTCTTGTAAAAAAGTTTTGTGAGAACAAAAAATATTTCACTAAATAAACGCAACCTTACTGTTTTTCACATGTTATCATAGTAAGTTATTTTTGACAATAATTTCTTACAAATCCAACCTTACTTAGAGTTGTTTACTTTATATCTATACAAAACCACGTAATAAAAGCTACAAATATAGATGTACGCAACCCTCCATGATTTTCTATGAAGTTAGCTCATTGGTTGTCAACCAACTTAACACCATCTTTCTCACCCAACAACTTAACATATACATATTTTTTTAATCTCTTAAATAATTTTCGTCTTTATCAAGATATTGACATGTTCTATATATTTCTAGTATATATATGAAAGAAACATCATCGGAATCAATTGAATGCACGATCATTGAAATCTTTCTTATTTTTACTCTTTTTTTAAGAAAAATTGCTTATAATTTTCTATATTATAAATATAGAGTTCTTATTAATCAGATTATTTTGAAAAAATAAATCTTTGAGTAAAATGTATAAAATTTGAAGATAATATCTCCCAAACCATTTTCAAATCTGTCCTAACCCATTCTAGTTACCTTGGACAGTTTAAAACATATTTAAACACTAGACATTAATTACTTTTTATACATACGAGTCATATGCCCGTATAATGCGGCGTCGATGATGGTAGCGGCACGGGGTGGTGATGACGGCGGCGGTGACAATGGTGGTAAATGTAAAAGTAACTGATGTTAAAGGAGGTAATGTAGTTATTTTAAAGATTGAAGAGTTTATGTTATAAATTATTTCATAAAGGGTATTATAAGTATGTTAGGTGTGAATGTTTAAATTAATGAATAAAATAAAGAGATATTTTTAATAGTTTAGAGTTGTAATTTGAGATTTGGAGATAAGGTTTCTCTATAGACTAGTATAATAATATACAAAAGATCCTACAAAAGAATGTAGTGAATAATAATTAAACAATAAGAAATTAAAACAACAAATTTATGACTTTTCCATTTCAAATTAGTTTAATATAGATATATATATATATATATATATATATATATATATATATATATATATATATATATATATATATATATATATATATATATATATATATATATATATATATATATATATATATATATATATATATATATATATATATATATATATATATATATATATATATATATATATATATATATATATATATATATATATATATATATATATATATATATATATATATATATATATATATATATATATATATATATATATATATATATATATATATATATATATATATATATATATATATATATATATATATATATATATATATATATATATATATATATATATATATATATATATATATATATATATATATATATATATATATATATATATATATATATATATATATATATATATATATATATATATATATATATATATATATATATATATATATATATATATATATATATATATATATATATATATATATATATATATATATATATATATATATATATATATATATATATATATATATATATATATATATATATATATATATATATATATATATATATATATATATATATATATATATATATATATATATATATATATATATATATATATATATATATATATATATATATATATATATATATATATATATATATATATATATATATATATATATATATATATATATATATATATATATATATATATATATATATATATATATATATATATATATATATATATATATATATATATATATATATATATATATATATATATATATATATATATATATATATATATATATATATATATATATATATATATATATATATATATATATATATATATATATATATATATATATATATATATATATATATATATATATATATATATATATATATATATATATATATATATATATATATATATATATATATATATATATATATATATATATATATATATATATATATATATATATATATATATATATATATATATATATATATATATATATATATATATATATATATATATATATATATATATATATATATATATATATATATATATATATATATATATATATATATATATATATATATATATATATATATATATATATATATATATATATATATATATATATATATATATATATATATATATATATATATATATATATATATATATATATATATATATATATATATATATATATATATATATATATATATATATATATATATATATATATATATATATATATATATATATATATATATATATATATATATATATATATATATATATATATATATATATATATATATATATATATATATATATATATATATATATATATATATATATATATATATATATATATATATATATATATATATATATATATATATATATATATATATATATATATATATATATATATATATATATATATATATATATATATATATATATATATATATATATATATATATATATATATATATATATATATATATATATATATATATATATATATATATATATATATATATATATATATATATATATATATATATATATATATATATATATATATATATATATATATATATATATATATATATATATATATATATATATATATATATATATATATATATATATATATATATATATATATATATATATATATATATATATATATATATATATATATATATATATATATATATATATATATATATATATATATATATATATATATATATATATATATATATATATATATATATATATATATATATATATATATATATATATATATATATATATATATATATATATATATATATATATATATATATATATATATATATATATATATATATATATATATATATATATATATATATATATATATATATATATATATATATATATATATATATATATATATATATATATATATATATATATATATATATATATATATATATATATATATATATATATATATATATATATATATATATATATATATATATATATATATATATATATATATATATATATATATATATATATATATATATATATATATATATATATATATATATATATATATATATATATATATATATATATATATATATATATATATATATATATATATATATATATATATATATATATATATATATATATATATATATATATATATATATATATATATATATATATATATATATATATATATATATATATATATATATATATATATATATATATATATATATATATATATATATATATATATATATATATATATATATATATATATATATATATATATATATATATATATATATATATATATATATATATATATATATATATATATATATATATATATATATATATATATATATATATATATATATATATATATATATATATATATATATATATATATATATATATATATATATATATATATATATATATATATATATATATATATATATATATATATATATATATATATATATATATATATATATATATATATATATATATATATATATATATATATATATATATATATATATATATATATATATATATATATATATATATATATATATATATATATATATATATATATATATATATATATATATATATATATATATATATATATATATATATATATATATATATATATATATATATATATATATATATATATATATATATATATATATATATATATATATATATATATATATATATATATATATATATATATATATATATATATATATATATATATATATATATATATATATATATATATATATATATATATATATATATATATATATATATATATATATATATATATATATATATATATATATATATATATATATATATATATATATATATATATATATATATATATATATATATATATATATATATATATATATATATATATATATATATATATATATATATATATATATATATATATATATATATATATATATATATATATATATATATATATATATATATATATATATATATATATATATATATATATATATATATATATATATATATATATATATATATATATATATATATATATATATATATATATATATATATATATATATATATATATATATATATATATATATATATATATATATATATATATATATATATATATATATATATATATATATATATATATATATATATATATATATATATATATATATATATATATATATATATATATATATATATATATATATATATATATATATATATATATATATATATATATATATATATATATATATATATATATATATATATATATATATATATATATATATATATATATATATATATATATATATATATATATATATATATATATATATATATATATATATATATATATATATATATATATATATATATATATATATATATATATATATATATATATATATATATATATATATATATATATATATATATATATATATATATATATATATATATATATATATATATATATATATATATATATATATATATATATATATATATATATATATATATATATATATATATATATATATATATATATATATATATATATATATATATATATATATATATATATATATATATATATATATATATATATATATATATATATATATATATATATATATATATATATATATATATATATATATATATATATATATATATATATATATATATATATATATATATATATATATATATATATATATATATATATATATATATATATATATATATATATATATATATATATATATATATATATATATATATATATATATATATATATATATATATATATATATATATATATATATATATATATATATATATATATATATATATATATATATATATATATATATATATATATATATATATATATATATATATATATATATATATATATATATATATATATATATATATATATATATATATATATATATATATATATATATATATATATATATATATATATATATATATATATATATATATATATATATATATATATATATATATATATATATATATATATATATATATATATATATATATATATATATATATATATATATATATATATATATATATATATATATATATATATATATATATATATATATATATATATATATATATATATATATATATATATATATATATATATATATATATATATATATATATATATATATATATATATATATATATATATATATATATATATATATATATATATATATATATATATATATATATATATATATATATATATATATATATATATATATATATATATATATATATATATATATATATATATATATATATATATATATATATATATATATATATATATATATATATATATATATATATATATATATATATATATATATATATATATATATATATATATATATATATATATATATATATATATATATATATATATATATATATATATATATATATATATATATATATATATATATATATATATATATATATATATATATATATATATATATATATATATATATATATATATATATATATATATATATATATATATATATATATATATATATATATATATATATATATATATATATATATATATATATATATATATATATATATATATATATATATATATATATATATATATATATATATATATATATATATATATATATATATATATATATATATATATATATATATATATATATATATATATATATATATATATATATATATATATATATATATTACTAACTTGATTTCATGAAAAAATATAACGACATAAACAATTAATTTGTTGAAGCTTATATGTTCATAGTATATAATAATAATTCCAAGTTATTTATATTTATCTTTTTGGTAATTAATATTAAATAAATTGTAAAGGTTTAAATTGTAAATATATAAGCACTACAAAAAAATGTAAATTAAAGTCAAAACTAAAAACAAAAGTCAACTTTAAAAAATCAAGAGTTGTGATTGGTCGATAAGTTATTAGAGCAACTGTATTTTAGTATAATAAAAGATTATTAATAGTTGATGATTTTACATCGAGTAAGCTATGATGTTCAGAATGAACGTGCTAACAACCAACGAAAAATCGAAAACACAGTGTAGGTTTTGCGTCACGTCTTATTATAATAGCTGACTTTGTAATTTATAATTAAATCTTCAATAGTAATGTATTTTTATACTTATACGACAAACTATGATACCTTGACATAATCCTTCCTTTTCAAATAAATAAAGAAGAAAGAAGTCAAATTTGCCAAACCGCTGAAATTCCTCCTGTAAGTTTTCATTTTTCATTGTCCAATATTGTAAAAGAAAATCGAACTTAATGACTAAATTTTATTTCTACATATATAATTGTGAAAAGATTTTGATTCTTTAACTTTATTCACACTTTTAAATGTGAGTTCTTTTCACACATTTATAAGTGTAAACAAATTAATAATTTTTTTAACATTTTTAAAAAGTGCGAAGAAATGAGTGTTAATAAATAACATATTTGTTGTAGTGAAGTGACATCATCAAATTTTAATTTTATCAAATTGAACTTTGTGATTGGTTAATAAGCTATTAGGTCAGTTGTCTTTTAGTATATATAAAAGTAAAGAAAAGATTCTATTGGATAAATATTACTCTAGCTATTATTCTATTAGATATATGTTAGCTATTATTATTTATTTATTATATTAAAATTATTGAGTAAAAAGTGTAAATTTGTAATGAAAAACAAAAAAATGTAAATTAAAGTCAAAACTAAAAACAAAAGTCAACTTTAAAAAATCAAGAGTTGTGATTGGTCGATAAGTTATTAGAGCAACTGTATTTTAGTATAATAAAAGATTATTAATAGTTGATGATTTTACATCGAGTAAGCTATGATGTTCAGAATGAACGTGCTAACAACCAACGAAAAATCGAAAACACAGTGTAGGTTTTGCGTCACGTCTTATTATAATAGCTGACTTTGTAATTTATAATTAAATCTTCAATAGTAATGTATTTTTATACTTATACGACAAACTATGATACCTTGACATAATCCTTCCTTTTCAAATAAATAAAGAAGAAAGAAGTCAAATTTGCCAAACCGCTGAAATTCCTCCTGTAAGTTTTCATTTTTCATTGTCCAATATTGTAAAAGAAAATCGAACTTAATGACTAAATTTTTTTTTTTTTTGAACATTCAAGACTTTTATTAATATAAAGCTAACAAGATGCTAGCAGATACATACAAAGCAGAGATACAAGAGACCGAGAGGAATGTTTCAATCAAATAGGAAACTAAAAGTTAAAACTGCTCCAAATAGACCATTCAGGGCAGGCCTTCGTCGACCTATTAGATAGCCATAGGAAACTGGTGGTTTTGATCTCCTTTGTGGCAAACCGGATTGATGGTGCCTTGTTTGAGAATATAGAGTCGTTTCGGGTCTTCCATAGTATCCAGCTGTAACAATCGTGCATTTTGACCTTTTGACTATGTGTACGTTTTCAACGTTTTTGGTAAATCAATATATGTTCAAGTGCAATTTAAGGTTCATTTGAGTGCAATGTGTCCATATGGGTCAATTTATTGTGCAATTTGAGACTTATGTGCTAATTGAGGTCCTTAGTTAGTGCAAATCGAATTTTCATTTAGATGACATTTGTGGTAACTAGCAAATTGTATATGGATCCTATCCATGGGTTATACCCAAACCCATGACCCACCCAAGTAACCAACCCTATCTTCCCTCATTCATTCATTTCCTTTCATCCATTCATTCATCCTTCACTCTCTCTCACTAAATGCACCTACACTCTCAATCTCTCTCTCTAAAATTCTAGTTCATTTATTGTGATTTCAAGTGGAATAATAACAAAATCATCATCCTTATTATCATTCTAGCATCATATCAAAAATCCAAGTTTCAAAGTGCAAGAAAAAGCTTCAACTAGGTCAAATTCGGGTTTGACTTTTTGTGGAGGTTTTGGTAAGTAATTTCTAGCTCAAATTCATTATTTCAAGTTGTTATGTATGTCTATCAATCAAATCTAAGTGTTCTTGGTCGAATTCGGGTCAAAATCGATTTGGGTTCAAAATTAGGGTTTCATTAGGGTTTGTGAAGGTCAAGAACGATTTTTGAGCAAAATGGGTGTTAATAAGTGTATTTGTGTTGTGGGTTTTGTCTATTTATGTTCAAAAACGATTTAAATGTGTCCTTGATCAACTAGAAAGTCAAAAATCGAAATGTGGGTGTTCTTGGGTGTTCATGGCCGAATTTATGCAAGATTTTGTGTTAATGGATCAAGTTTTGGTAAGGGTTTGTGTTAGTTGAAGTTGAGACTTGTTATGTATGTCAAAAGTTGGGTTCATGAGCTGCAAATTCGAGTCTTGTGTCAAGAAATTGAGTTAAAATGGGTTTTGGGTCGATTTTTGGCATCAAAACTGCTGCTGGTGTGCAGGTGCAGAACCTGGCGTAACTTACGCCCAAATTGGCGTACCTTACGCCCCTCCCCATTTTCAATTTCCAAAATGCCTTCTGTCTACGCTAGCTTACGCCCAAATGGGCCGTAGCTTACGCCCCTTGAGTTCCTGCCTAGCGTAACCTACGCCCAAATGGGCCGTAGCTTACGCCCCTTGAGTTCTGCCTAGCGTAGCTTACGCCCAAATGGGCCGTAGCTTACGCCCCTTGAGTTCCTGCCTAGCGTAACCTACGCCCAAATGGGCCGTAGCTTACGCCTGTCTCTAAAGTTCATTTTCCTGTTTTGATTTCTAAATTGAATTTCACTTTCCTTGGGACAACTCGAACATCCAAACGAGTCTTTACTTGTCTCTTAAGTTATCGTACTCGGTTCTAATACGCGTTCAAGTCCCGGGTTCAATTCTAAAGTTCATAAAAGCTAAATGAGGACATGATTATATATATATTGATACGTACATGTACATTATGATAGGTTGTTGATTAATATATATTATTCTTTGACTTTAAATATATATATATATATATATATATATATATATATATATATATATATATATATATATATATATATATATATATATATATATATATATATATATATATATATATATATATATATATATATATATATATATATATATATATATATATATATATATATATATATATATATATATATATATATATATATATATATATATATATATATATATATATATATATATATATATATATATATATATATATATATATATATATATATATATATATATATATATATATATATATATATATATATATATATATATATATATATATATATATATATATATATATATATATATATATATATATATATATATATATATATATATATATATATATATATATATATATATATATATATATATATATATATATATATATATATATATATATATATATATATATATATATATATATATATATATATATATATATATATATATATATATATATATATATATATATATATATATATATATATATATATATATATATATATATATATATATATATATATATATATATATATATATATATATATATATATATATATATATATATATATATATATATATATATATATATATATATATATATATATATATATATATATATATATATATATATATATATATATATATATATATATATATATATATATATATATATATATATATATATATATATATATATATATATATATATATATATATATATATATATATATATATATATATATATATATATATATATATATATACATTTATATGGTGTCTCTAAAAGTTCATTTTCCTGTTTTGATTTCTAAATTGAATTTCACTTTCCTTGGGACAACTCGAACATCCAAACGAGTCTTTACTTGTCTCTTAAGTTATCGTACTCGGTTCTAATACGCGTTCAAGTCCCGGGTTCAATTCTAAAGTTCATAAAAGCTAAATGAGGACATGATTATATATATATTGATACGTACATGTACATTATGATAGGTTGTGATCGTTTGGCAATTAATTGACGTTCTAGCTCACTTTAAATTCGGTAAATCAAGGCAAATGTGAGTTTTCGTAGCCTCCCCTACTCTTTTAAGAGTCGGGCTGAAAAGTGTACTTCGTGCATGATGATATTTGTGACGTACATGTTGTGTGACGTTTTTGTTGATGTGCAATTATGTGATTAGTTGTATGGTTATTGTAAATTGTATATTGAGTTGTTTTAGGTTAGTTGTGTATATATGGAGGACGGTAATGCCTTTGAAAGGTTGGAGAAGTGGTGGGAAGGCTGCGGGTGACCCTATATATAAGCATCAAAGGCCTTTCAAAAGTAGTATCGTAAGAAGTATATATACATGGTGTTTGGTTATGTGTGGACATTGATGGTCATGGATGAGTACAATACGTGCAATTTGGTACAATGAGTACAATACGTGCAATTGAGAACAATGAGGTACATTACGTGCAATTGAGTACTATGAGTACATTACGTGCAATTGAGTACTATGAGTACATTACGTGCAATTGAGTACTATGAGTACATTACGTGCAATTGAGTACTATGAGTACATTACGTGCAATTGAGAACAATGAGGTACATTACGTGCAATTGAGTACTATGAGTACATTACGTGCAATTGAGAACAATGAGGTACATTACGTGCAATTGAGTACTATGAGTACATTACGTGCAATTGAGTACTATGAGTACATTACGTGCAATTGAGAACTATGAGTACATTACGTGCAATTGAGTACTATGAGTACATTACGTGCAATTGAGTACTATGAGTACATTACGTGCAATTGAGTACTATGAGTACATTACGTGCAATTGAGTACTATGAGTACATTACGTGCAATTGAGTACTATGAGTACATTACGTGCAATTGAGTACTATGAGTACATTACGTGCAATTGAGTACTATGAGTACATTACGTGCAATTGAGTACTATGAGTACATTACGTGCAATTGAGTACTATGAGTACATTACGTGCAATTGAGTACTATGAGTACATTACGTGCAATTGAGTACTATGAGTACATTACGTGCAATTGAGTACTATGAGTACATTACGTGCAATTGAGTACTATGAGTACATTACGTGCAATTGAGTACTATGAGTACATTACGTGCAATTGAGTACTATGAGTACATTACGTGCAATTGAGTACTATGAGTACATTACGTGCAATTGAGTACTATGAGTACATTACGTGCAATTGAGTACTATGAGTACATTACGTGCAATTGAGTACTATGAGTACATTACGTGCAATTGAGTACTATGAGTACATTACGTGCAATTGAGTACTATGAGTACATTACGTGCAATTGAGTACTATGAGTACATTACGTGCAATTGAGTACTATGAGTACATTACGTGCAATTGAGTACTATGAGTACATTACGTGCAATTGAGTACTATGAGTACATTACGTGCAATTGAGTACTATGAGTACATTACGTGCAATTGAGTACTATGAGTACATTACGTGCAATTGAGTACTATGAGTACATTACGTGCAATTGAGTACTATGAGTACATTACGTGCAATTGAGTACTATGAGTACATTACGTGCAATTGAGTACTATGAGTACATTACGTGCAATTGAGTACTATGAGTACATTACGTGCAATTGAGTACTATGAGTACATTACGTGCAATTGAGTACTATGAGTACATTACGTGCAATTGAGTACTATGAGTACATTACGTGCAATTGAGTACTATGAGTACATTACGTGCAATTGAGTACTATGAGTACATTACGTGCAATTGAGTACTATGAGTACATTACGTGCAATTGAGTACTATGAGTACATTACGTGCAATTGAGTACTATGAGTACATTACGTGCAATTGAGTACTATGAGTACATTACGTGCAATTGAGTACTATGAGTACATTACGTGCAATTGAGTACTATGAGTACATTACGTGCAATTGAGTACTATGAGTACATTACGTGCAATTGAGTACTATGAGTACATTACGTGCAATTGAGAACAATGAGTACATACGTGCAGTTGAAGGAGTTCCTGTATGTTGGCAGGTTTGACCGGAGTGACTTTGCACCAGTTGAGGATGAAACTCCAAAGCGAATCTGCGAAATCACACTGCAAGAACAAGTGTAGAGCTGATTCATCATGACGATTGCAGAGAGAGCAGCTTGAAGTAGCAAGAGAGACGTTCCTCTTTAAAAGTTGATCACATGTGGGCAGTCTATTCATTCCAAGCCTCCATACCAGGATGTTGACCTTGTATGGTGCAAGTTTGTTCCAAGAGTGTGTCCAGTTATGGGGTCCGAAAGTAGAGGAGGCCAGGAAGGTCTTTATCGATTTAGTTGAAAAGTGGCCAGAATCTGTAAGCTTCCATTTCCAAGAGTCTTGTGAATCCGAAAGAGTGCAGTTGGAGATCAGGTTGAGTAGACTTAAAAGTTGGTTGAGTCCGTCTTGAGTTGATGGTCCTCGGAGCCAATTCCATTCCCATGTAACATGTTTTGGATGTTTAAAATGTATATTTACGCGCGCATAGTAGTAGGGCGTTACCTCTTGTATTTGAACATCTTTTTACAGATTGCTAAACATTTTGCTAACTAGGCTTTTTTAAAACTTTTTTTTTTTTGAAACTGGGCGATTGTTTTATAAATTATACATAATAATAAAACAGGAAGTACGGGACTGCGTGCAAGTTTTTGTTTTTTAATCAGAAAATATAGTTTATATATAAACCGAACCAAATTATAAACAAATTGTTCGATAGAGCAGTTGGCTTTGGTGCGTGGACTCTAAATAGAGGTCTTCAGTTCGAATCCGTCTCTACTCGTGCTTTCTTATTTTTCTTAAATCTTTTTACTTTCCACATGTGCTCCCAGTCTCACGTGCGGCTATATAATATATTTATAAATTAAATTTTTTTACAGCATAATTTATAAATTACATTGATAGTGGACTACGTGGTATCCTGTCTTTCTCAATATGTTGTCACACCTTCCATTCATGTCATGTGGTGATTGATTTTTATTTATTTTTCAAAACTTTTTTCTTTATTAAAATATTATTATCGTTATTATATGTGATGCTTGAATTATCAGAAGCATTGATTTCTATTTTTGATATTTTTAAGTCTTTTTAAATGTTACATATTTTCTAAAAATTAACACTTCTTTTTAACAAATGATCATCAAAATTCTGAATAAGTGTTTGATTCATTTTTCATTCCATTTTCTCATTTTATATTTATTATAAGTGCATGTTATATTCGTAATACATTATCATTCTTTATTAAAGTGTTGTTATTAAACTTGGTGGCACAAAAAGGTTCGACTTGGGGATGTGGCTAGGGTCTTGAAACTGAAGCTTGAATATGGGACTAGAAGCTAGGCTTCTATTTCAACCATTCATACACAAGTTTTTATTTTAAAGACATTTTGAGGCTTTTATGAGCTCTTTGGAGTTGGGGCTTTTGATTTCAAGTGCATGTCCAAACAGGGCTATTATTTTGGTAAATGTTTATATATAAAAGCTTGGACTTTTAAGCTCCTAAAAGTCCCTAAAAGTCTTTTGCCAAATTTTAAAATTATTGTCATTATGGTTCGTTATTTGTATGTTAGTGTTCTACTTTTAAATGTGTTTTACAAGGTGTTTACGGATGCGTTTTGAAATCAAAACTTGAGTTTTTAAAACTGCGTTTAAAAAAATATATTTTTACCTTTTTTTTTTAACTGTGTTTTCTTTCTAATTATCACTTTTATAGGCAAACACTTTCTCTTTTTTTTTTTTTTTTTTTACGATTGTATATTTTTATAGTTTCTTATTTTTATCACTTAACTTACTTTTAAAGTTTTTTTTTTTTTTTTTTTTTTTTTTTTTTTTTTTTTTTTTTTTTTTTTTTTTTTTTTTTTTTTTTTTTTTTTTTTTTTTTTTTTTTTTTTTTTTTTTTTTTTTTTTTTTTTTTTTTTTTTTTTTTTTTTTTTTTTTTTTTTTTTTTTTTTTTTTTTTTTTTTTTTTTTTTTTTTTTTTTTTTTTTTTTTTTTTTTTTTTTTTTTTTTTTTTTTTTTTTTTTTTTTTTTTTTTTTTTTTTTTTTTTTTTTTTTTTTTTTTTTTTTTTTTTTTTTTTTTTTTTTTTTTTTTTTTTTTTTTTTTTTTTTTTTTTTTTTTTTTTTTTTTTTTTTTTTTTTTTTTTTTTTTTTTTTTTTTTTTTTTTTTTTTTTTTTTTTTTTTTTTTTTTTTTTTTTTTTTTTTTTTTTTTTTTTTTTTTTTTTTTTTTTTTTTTTTTTTTTTTTTTTTTTTTTTTTTTTTTTTTTTTTTTTTTTTTTTTTTTTTTTTTTTTTTTTTTTTTTTTTTTTTTTTTTTTTTTTTTTTTTTTTTTTTTTTTTTTTTTTTTTTTTTTTTTTTTTTTTTTTTTTTTTTTTTTTTTTTTTTTTTTTTTTTTTTTTTTTTTTTTTTTTTTTTTTTTTTTTTTTTTTTTTTTTTTTTTTTTTTTTTTTTTTTTTTTTTTTTTTTTTTTTTTTTTTTTTTTTTTTTTTTTTTTTTTTTTTTTTTTTTTTTTTTTTTTTTTTTTTTTTTTTTTTTTTTTTTTTTTTTTTTTTTTTTTTTTTTTTTTTTTTTTTTTTTTTTTTTTTTTTTTTTTTTTTTTTTTTTTTTTTTTTTTTTTTTTTTTTTTTTTTTTTTTTTTTTTTTTTTTTTTTTTTTTTTTTTTTTTTTTTTTTTTTTTTTTTTTTTTTTTTTTTTTTTTTTTTTTTTTTTTTTTTTTTTTTTTTTTTTTTTTTTTTTTTTTTTTTTTTTTTTTTTTTTTTTTTTTTTTTTTTTTTTTTTTTTTTTTTTTTTTTTTTTTTTTTTTTTTTTTTTTTTTTTTTTTTTTTTTTTTTTTTTTTTTTTTTTTTTTTTTTTTTTTTTTTTTTTTTTTTTTTTTTTTTTTTTTTTTTTTTTTTTTTTTTTTTTTTTTTTTTTTTTTTTTTTTTTTTTTTTTTTTTTTTTTTTTTTTTTTTTTTTTTTTTTTTTTTTTTTTTTTTTTTTTTTTTTTTTTTTTTTTTTTTTTTTTTTTTTTTTTTTTTTTTTTTTTTTTTTTTTTTTTTTTTTTTTTTTTTTTTTTTTTTTTTTTTTTTTTTTTTTTTTTTTTTTTTTTTTTTTTTTTTTTTTTTTTTTTTTTTTTTTTTTTTTTTTTTTTTTTTTTTTTTTTTTTTTTTTTTTTTTTTTTTTTTTTTTTTTTTTTTTTTTTTTTTTTTTTTTTTTTTTTTTTTTTTTTTTTTTTTTTTTTTTTTTTTTTTTTTTTTTTTTTTTTTTTTTTTTTTTTTTTTTTTTTTTTTTTTTTTTTTTTTTTTTTTTTTTTTTTTTTTTTTTTTTTTTTTTTTTTTTTTTTTTTTTTTTTTTTTTTTTTTTTTTTTTTTTTTTTTTTTTTTTTTTTTTTTTTTTTTTTTTTTTTTTTTTTTTTTTTTTTTTTTTTTTTTTTTTTTTTTTTTTTTTTTTTTTTTTTTTTTTTTTTTTTTTTTTTTTTTTTTTTTTTTTTTTTTTTTTTTTTTTTTTTTTTTTTTTTTTTTTTTTTTTTATTTTTTTTTTTTTTTTAACTGTGTTTTCTTTCTAATTAAACATAAAGAATCACTTTTATAGGCAAACACTTTCTCTAATTATATGTAAATCTGGCATCTTAACATAAAATTGTTAGATTTTTCTAATTAATATCGTTAAAAGTAATTTCCGCGGTAAAGCTTTTATGTCTCACTGTACACAATAAACGTTATGTCTCCCGGGGTAACGCCCGGGTGACATAACTAGTTATCAAGAAAAATAGAAAGTTGTTAAAAACCAAGTTACATTCACAAGTAAGTAACAAGAAGTGTATCCAATCCCGACAGGATGCCAATACCAATTTACTTGAATTTTCTTTATATCACAATCGATATTATCACATTTCTTTTCAATCAATAGTTATCTCATTCATTTTCAATCAATATGTTATCTCTTCATTTTCAATCAATAGTTATCTCATTCATTTTCAATCAATAGTTATCTCATTCATTTTCAATCAATAGTTATCTCATTCTTTTCAATCAATAGTTATCTCTTCATTTTCAATCAATAGTTATCTCATTCTTTTCAATCAATAGTTATCTCATTCATTTTCAATCAATAGTTATCTCATTCATTTTCAATCAATAGTTATCTCATTCATTTTCAATCAATAGTTATCTCATTCATTTTCAATCAATAGTTATCTCATTCATTTTCAATCAATAGTTATCTCATTCTTTTCAATCAATAGTTATCTCATTCATTTTCAATCAATAGTTATCTCATTCTTTTCAATCAATAGTTATCTCTTCATTTTCAATCAATAGTTATCTCATTCTTTTCAATCAATAGTTATCTCATTCATTTTCAATCAATAGTTATCTCATTCATTTTCAATCAATAGTTATCTCATTCATTTTCAATCAATAGTTATCTCATTCATTTTCAATCAATAGTTATCTCATTCATTTTCAATCAATAGTTATCTCATTCTTTTCAATCAATAGTTATCTCATTCATTTTCAATCAATAGTTATCTCATTCTTTTCAATCAATAGTTATCTCTTCATTTTCAATCAATAGTTATCTCATTCTTTTCAATCAATAGTTATCTCATTCATTTTCAATCAATAGTTATCTCATTCATTTTCAATCAATAGTTATCTCATTCATTTTCAATCAATAGTTATCTCATTCATTTTCAATCAATAGTTATCTCATTCATTTTCAATCAATAGTTATCTCATTCTTTTCAATCAATAGTTATCTCATTCATTTTCAATCAATAGTTATCTCATTCTTTTCAATCAATAGTTATCTCTTCATTTTCAATCAATAGTTATCTCATTCTTTTCAATCAATAGTTATCTCATTCATTTTCAATCAATAGTTATCTCATTCATTTTCAATCAATAGTTATCTCATTCATTTTCAATCAATAGTTATCTCATTCATTTTCAATCAATAGTTATCTCATTCATTTTCAATCAATAGTTATCTCATTCTTTTCAATCAATAGTTATCTCATTCATTTTCAATCAATAGTTATCTCATTCTTTTCAATCAATAGTTATCTCTTCATTTTCAATCAATAGTTATCTCATTCTTTTCAATCAATAGTTATCTCATTCATTTTCAATCAATAGTTATCTCATTCATTTTCAATCAATAGTTATCTCATTCATTTTCAATCAATAGTTATCTCATTCATTTTCAATCAATAGTTATCTCATTCATTTTCAATCAATAGTTATCTCATTCTTTTCAATCAATAGTTATCTCATTCATTTTCAATCAATAGTTATCTCATTCTTTTCAATCAATAGTTATCTCTTCATTTTCAATCAATAGTTATCTCATTCTTTTCAATCAATAGTTATCTCATTCATTTTCAATCAATAGTTATCTCATTCATTTTCAATCAATAGTTATCTCATTCATTTTCAATCAATAGTTATCTCATTCATTTTCAATCAATAGTTATCTCATTCATTTTCAATCAATAGTTATCTCATTCTTTTCAATCAATAGTTATCTCATTCATTTTCAATCAATAGTTATCTCATTCTTTTCAATCAATAGTTATCTCTTCATTTTCAATCAATAGTTATCTCATTCTTTTCAATCAATAGTTATCTCATTCATTTTCAATCAATAGTTATCTCATTCATTTTCAATCAATAGTTATCTCATTCATTTTCAATCAATAGTTATCTCATTCATTTTCAATCAATAGTTATCTCATTCATTTTCAATCAATAGTTATCTCATTCTTTTCAATCAATAGTTATCTCATTCATTTTCAATCAATAGTTATCTCATTCTTTTCAATCAATAGTTATCTCTTCATTTTCAATCAATAGTTATCTCATTCTTTTCAATCAATAGTTATCTCATTCATTTTCAATCAATAGTTATCTCATTCATTTTCAATCAATAGTTATCTCATCTCCAATGTAAAATATATATCTCTATAAATAATTGGCTAAAAATGACATTTCGAAAAATCATGTCAGTCAAAAGTCGTCTTTATATTAAACCGTTCACCAGAAAAATATTGAATTTTTTAAAATTAAGTTTTTAATAGCATAAATTATCAGTATATTAATTGATGAACTGAAGACGCCCCAATACATTTGTTATCAAGAAAACAAATATATATCATAAAAATGTTGGTATGTCAACCTGCACATGCTTTGACCCATTTTACCCACTAGGCCCATCCTTTTTGCAGCCTCTAATAGTGTCAATGGATTAAGTCCACTCGTATTTGGTTAAGCAATTCAACAACTGACTAAGCAGCTGCGCTAAGCGGCTGAAACATTGACACTACACACAGATATAAATACCCGGTTCAGAAATTGGGAAAGACCAATCTAACAAAGTGACTGAAACACCACCATGTCATCACACTTGAACAGATATTAAATATTTTCCAAAATAACCTATATCAATGTTCCTATCAAAAAAATAATACAGAAACAAATCCAACCGAGTCTTTTACCAGTCTACATTACAAACCTTACAAACCACGGCCATCGTATCAAGTTATAAGTGCATAACTAAGTGTACCCTCTTCAAAACATAAGCTTAGCCAAAACAAAAGTCATTTAAGGCTAAGACATTACAAATGTTATAAGAGTAAGCTAGTTTGCAATTGTATACCTTAGAAAGCTGCTTTCTAGTTCTCAGAATCATCTTCTCTACCATCTTCAGCCAACAGCTTTTGTTTTTCTTGTTCTGAGGTATTTATTGGAAGGTATTTTAGACAGGTGAGGTGCCAAAAAGTCAAAAAAATTCATTTTGAGAATGTTTAAGCCAAACATAGTATGACGTTCATAGGTAAAGAAGGTAGAATAACTTATGGTATATGGCATAAAAAAACACTTAACCATTATAAACCAATATCATGATTGAATTGTTTTCCACATGTAAGATCGATAATATGGATATGCTAGTTTTAACTTATAAGAAAAACTTATAAAAGAATTCATAAGCTGCCGGAAACCGAAGTGAAATCTGTTTTTGGTACAGAAAGTTGATGTTACGTAGACAATAGAAAATAATGAACAACGCGTTTGAATAGAATGCTACTCATTTATATACAGCATAAATAGATAGCAAGGATTCACATACCCATAACTTGAAAGATGGCCTTCTGTGTGTGCTTTTCAAGCTTATCAAGTTTCTTCTGTACATCCCTTCTAAGATCCCAGTTTGGCTTTTTGGGGGCAATGTTCAAGAATGGATCCTGGAGAATTAATGTAGTGGTATACAATTATATAAAATTTATTATAACACGCAGTTTCATGAAAGAAAGAATTAACAGGTTAAAAAATCATTACAAGCCCTAACTTACCTCTTTTTTCTCTTCAACTGGAGGTTCACTAGCAACAGGGTCTTCAAACTTTGGTAACTGGGGTGGAGCAAGTTTACCCTCCTGAAGCTGCTTATCATGAGGTAGGTAATTTCGGAATTTGACATTGACATCACTGCAAAGGTTTAGTAATTTGTTAGCAAATCACACATACATATACTGACTCCTAACATAACTAGGAAAAATGAAGTGAATCATCTGCCACGAATGGTAAACATATGTTTAAGTTTATCTACAATATTCAATTCTATAGGTCTATTGCAAGCAAAAAGTTGGGCTACAGAATAACTTCCAACCATATAAAACACTATCAACTAAACTAAGAAAATACAATATGCATGCTTTCCAGATAACCAGGTGGCAAAAAAATATCAGTAGCTATTTTATAGCTGTGACAAAATCATCAATAAATGCTTGTGTAAACCTTTCAAATAACTAACCATTAATTTTGCATATCTATGTGATGATTCCATACAACAACTAAACCATCCAATCATTTTAACTTGGATTAAATGGCAACTTTTTGGAGATTGTATTGTCAATAATTTTAGGATATCGAAAACAGCCAGATGACAGATTGACAGGTCGTTAAAGCGAAACGATAATGTGTATTTAGTAGCGACTGAAATCGGGGTAAGGTCAAGAAGGCGATGGAACTACTAGAATGGGAGCCCATATTAGTACCACTTTTTTTTTATTAATGTTTTTTTTTTTTTTTTTTTTTTTTTTTTTTTTTTTTTTTTTTTTTTTTTTTTTTTTTTTTTTTTTTTTTTTTTTTTTTTTTTTTTTTTTTTTTTTTTTTTTTTTTTTTTTTTTTTTTTTTTTTTTTTTTTTTTTTTTTTTTTTTTTTTTTTTTTTTTTTTTTTTTTTTTTTTTTTTTTTTTTTTTTTTTTTTTTTTTTTTTTTTTTTTTTTTTTTTTTTTTTTTTTTTTTTTTTTTTTTTTTTTTTTTTTTTTTTTTTTTTTTTTTTTTTTTTTTTTTTTTTTTTTTTTTTTTTTTTTTTTTTTTTTTTTTTTTTTTTTTTTTTTTTTTTTTTTTTTTTTTTTTTTTTTTTTTTTTTTTTTTTTTTTTTTTTTTTTTTTTTTTTTTTTTTTTTTTTTTTTTTTTTTTTTTTTTTTTTTTTTTTTTTTTTTTTTTTTTTTTTTTTTTTTTTTTTTTTTTTTTTTTTTTTTTTTTTTTTTTTTTTTTTTTTTTTTTTTTTTTTTTTTTTTTTTTTTTTTTTTTTTTTTTTTTTTTTTTTTTTTTTTTTTTTTTTTTTTTTTTTTTTTTTTTTTTTTTTTTTTTTTTTTTTTTTTTTTTTTTTTTTTTTTTTTTTTTTTTTTTTTTTTTTTTTTTTTTTTTTTTTTTTTTTTTTTTTTTTTTTTTTTTTTTTTTTTTTTTTTTTTTTTTTTTTTTTTTTTTTTTTTTTTTTTTTTTTTTTTTTTTTTTTTTTTTTTTTTTTTTTTTTTTTTTTTTTTTTTTTTTTTTTTTTTTTTTTTTTTTTTTTTTTTTTTTTTTTTTTTTTTTTTTTTTTTTTTTTTTTTTTTTTTTTTTTTTTTTTTTTTTTTTTTTTTTTTTTTTTTTTTTTTTTTTTTTTTTTTTTTTTTTTTTTTTTTTTTTTTTTTTTTTTTTTTTTTTTTTTTTTTTTTTTTTTTTTTTTTTTTTTTTTTTTTTTTTTTTTTTTTTTTTTTTTTTTTTTTTTTTTTTTTTTTTTTTTTTTTTTTTTTTTTTTTTTTTTTTTTTTTTTTTTTTTTTTTTTTTTTTTTTTTTTTTTTTTTTTTTTTTTTTTTTTTTTTTTTTTTTTTTTTTTTTTTTTTTTTTTTTTTTTTTTTTTTTTTTTTTTTTTTTTTTTTTTTTTTTTTTTTTTTTTTTTTTTTTTTTTTTTTTTTTTTTTTTTTTTTTTTTTTTTTTTTTTTTTTTTTTTTTTTTTTTTTTTTTTTTTTTTTTTTTTTTTTTTTTTTTTTTTTTTTTTTTTTTTTTTTTTTTTTTTTTTTTTTTTTTTTTTTTTTTTTTTTTTTTTTTTTTTTTTTTTTTTTTTTTTTTTTTTTTTTTTTTTTTTTTTTTTTTTTTTTTTTTTTTTTTTTTTTTTTTTTTTTTTTTTTTTTTTTTTTTTTTTTTTTTTTTTTTTTTTTTTTTTTTTTTTTTTTTTTTTTTTTTTTTTTTTTTTTTTTTTTTTTTTTTTTTTTTTTTTTTTTTTTTTTTTTTTTTTTTTTTTTTTTTTTTTTTTTTTTTTTTTTTTTTTTTTTTTTTTTTTTTTTTTTTTTTTTTTTTTTTTTTTTTTTTTTTTTTTTTTTTTTTTTTTTTTTTTTTTTTTTTTTATAATAATATTAAATATAAATATGAATAGATACACAGACGCAAAAGAGAAAACTCACCTGATGAATGAATGAATTAACTTATCAAAAACCTAAATCAATTAACTTTTTCACCTTAAAAAGTGATATAATAATATTAAATATAAATATGAATAGATACACAGACGCAAAAGAGAAAACTCACCTGATGAATGAATTAACTTATCAAAAACCTAAATCAATTAACTTTTTCACCTTAAAAAGTGATATAATAATATTAAATATAAATATGAATAGATACACAGACGCAAAAGAGAAAACTCACCTGATGAATGAATTAACTTATCAAAAACCTAAATCAATTAACTTTTTCACCTTAAAAAGTGATATAATAATATTAAATATAAATATGAATAGATACACAGACGCAAAAGAGAAAACTCACCTGATGAATGAATTAACTTATCAAAAACCTAAATCAATTAACTTTTTCACCTTAAAAAGTGATATAATAATATTAAATATAAATATGAATAGATACACAGACGCAAAAGAGAAAACTCACCTGATGAATGAATGAATTAACTTATCAAAAACCTAAATCAATTAACTTTTTCACCTTAAAAAGTGATATAATAATATTAAATATAAATATGAATAGATACACAGACGCAAAAGAGAAAACTCACCTGATGAATGAATTAGGAGAGAAAGACTCCCCAAAACCCCAAAATCTCGCTCGCTCTCTAAAGACAAACCCCTCCCTTGTTTTTTTCTTTCTTTATTGTTGGTTTTTAATTATAGCTTTTTAATTAGAGTTAATTTTAATAATCGTCCTTATGGTTTCCAAAACATCTGGTTTTGTCCTTATAATTTTATATTGTATTTTGACGTCTGTCAATTGGCCTTCGTTTACTCCCTAACGTGCCTTCCGCGTGAGAATATCTACGTCATTTTTAATCTCCAAACATGACATTTAATTATTGTATTTATGTATCATTATCATTAATATCTATCTATACTTCTATACTATCTTATAAAGCATTTTGCCCTTTTTGAAAATCTCAATTCATGATTTGAAGTACCTAAAATACCCTTTTCTTTATTCACTAATTTAAACATCCTTAGCTAATATACCTATAATACTCTTAAATCTCAACCACTCATTTTTTTCTCTCCTCAAATCTCAACCACTCATTTTTTCTCTCTCCTCAAATCTCAACCACTCATTTTTTTCTCTCCTCCATAAATCATTTTATTCATCTAATTCATTCAAAATCTTTTATCTCAAAAACCGTATATCGATAAATTATAAAAATTGTATGGGTGTTCTTAAAATTTCATGTTCTTTCATTAGAAATGTCATTCGATATACTTTCGACGAATTTTTAATTATAGCTTTTTAATTAGAGTTAATTTTAATAATCGTCCTTATGGTTTCCAAAACATCTGGTTTTGTCCTTATAATTTTATATTGTATTTTGACGTCTGTCAATTGGCCTTCGTTTACTCCCTAACGTGCCTTCCGCGTGAGAATATCTACGTCATTTTTAATCTCCAAACATGACATTTAATTATTGTATTTATGTATCATTATCATTAATATCTATCTATACTTCTATACTATCTTATAAAGCATTTTGCCCTTTTTGAAAATCTCAATTCATGATTTGAAGTACCTAAAATACCCTTTTCTTTATTCACTAATTTAAACATCCTTAGCTAATATACCTATAATACTCTTAAATCTCAACCACTCATTTTCTTTTCTCTCCTCAAATCTCAACCACTCATTTTTTTTTCTCTCCTCCATAAATCATTTTATTCATCTAATTCATTCAAAATCTTTTATCTCAAAAACCGTATATCGATAAATTATAAAAATTGTATGGGTGTTCTTAAAATTTCATGTTCTTTCATTAGAAATGTCATTCGATATACTTTCGACGAATTTTTAAATGCGAGGGCAGAGCCCGTACGGATAAAGCATTTGGATATCACACTCTATGACTTATCACCTCCTATGACCTATCACCCGTACCATCTCACCGCCGCAATGCGCGGGCACTTTCCCTCGTATACATAAATAAACCTAACCAATTTCTGATAATAATTACAAGATTAAATTTCTTCTTCCAATTGATGAATCTACAAACACACTTTCAATTAGGCGTGTTCAAAACCGAATATCCAAAAATTCGGATATCCGGAATTTTGAATAGTGGATTTGGTCATCAGAAATCCAAATCCGAAATTTTGGATATCCGAAATTTCGGGTTCGATAGTGGATTATCCGAATATCCGAAAGTTTTCTTTTAACTTCACTAGTAATGGCACCCACATCGTCATTTTCATCAACATGTTTCTTTTGTTCAATCCATTAGTTGTCTTAAAAAAAAAAAACAATATAAGATATCGATTCAAAAACCAAATGAATGATAAACATTCTTCAAGTAATGACAAATTATTCGTAGAATCCATAAATAAAGTGCTAACTTGGATATGAATTTTTCAAATACAACTTAAATGTTTAATTTCTTCAAGTTGAATAACATTAAAGATAGTTAGATGGAGCTTAAGCTTACCTGAGGTCTTGAATAAGGAATGGGAATAGTCAATGACAAGTTAGATATTGACAGAGAAAAAAAAATTGAAATGAGGACTACGATAAGTTTTTTGTTGTTAGTTGTCTTTTTACTCTTTTAGCCCGAAAACAACTTAGTCCAAGCTGTAACACCCCAATATTTTGAGGTAATAGAAAATTAACCCTTTTTATAGTT
>JAXHQA010000451.1:35000-46974 GCA_034093135.1 Erigeron breviscapus
AAGAAGAAGAAATGAAATGGGTTTTGGTCTTGCCTTTTACTTGAGAGAAGGAGAGAAAAAGAGAAAGATAAGAAATGAAAGGGGAAGAAGAGATAAGGGGGGGAAATGGGTCATTGGTGGCTGGTGGGTCATGGACTACCCACGGACCGACCCGTTTCTCTTCTCTAGCCAATTTACAATCGTTACACATTTGAACACTGATCAAAACATAATATCGACCCGAGTATAACACATTGTCATTTAATTTACAAAACGACCCAAATAATTCATTAACTTAAATTGTTAGTCATATTACACGAAAAGTCAACGGGTCAAAACTCACGGATGTTACATTATTCCCCCGTTGAAAGAATTTCGTCCCGAAATTCAACAAAACACTAATAGTTAGACAATTGCGGGTACTTAGGTTTCAACTCTAACGGTCTTCAACACACATCGACCCACTTCCTTCGTAGCATGCAAGCTAGTTGCTATCTTCTTAGCTTGAGAAGTTGTTCTTGTCATTCCAATTACTATTCTAGGCCCGTTGCATTGGCTTTCTTTGATTCTTGGCTCATCCAGCGGAGAGTAACACCTCTACTACTTAATGCTTCGGTTAGTGACATTCGAATATTCGCGTAACAACCTTCATTGCACAAGATTTCCGCCATGGTCATAAGCACATTTTCTTCACATGTGATCAAGTCTCAAGTCGGTTTGAGTACCCGTTGCTCATTGAATGGCTCCCTGAATTGGAGTTAAGCGACTTTCTTTAGCTGAAATGATAGAAATCGAATCTCTGTGCACTTACACCATTTCTTCTACATACTAATGTGTCAAGTTGTCAGATTTTATCGGTTTCGTCGTATCGTGACCACTCCTTGTCGTCGGCGACTTCATGGTGAAATCCATTACAATTTGTTTTCCTTCGAATCTCCCTCCCAGTCTTTCACTACGAGCTTATTCGCATCTCATAAGTCTATAAGGGTTTTGACTACGCGCGCGATGTTAGGAAGTTAAGCATATACGAAATTTAAGCTATCGAGATGGGACAAGCCCGGTAAGTCACCCGGAAAAGCGTTCGGGAGACTCAAGATTAACAGAGACGGCGTTAGTTTTTAGATTCTTGAGACGGTAGCCCTAAGGACCTTTGAGTTTGAAGATTTACCTGGGACCCTAAGATCTCTATCGTTAGATATTTTACATTAGCAACCCTACTACACAATTAAGAATCATATTAACCATTGGCATTTAGATTTGTGCTCATTTTATCGTCAAGAGCCTTGATATCATAGATCACAAAGTACGTGAAGAGTTTGTCGTCTTCTAGAGTCAAGATACATGTACGGGGTATTTGGCCGAATTTAGTTAGAGAGTCGCTAAACATCCAAAAATTTTAAACATATAATTCCAAAACACACGAACGAAGGTAACCCAAAGGAGTAACGTTAGGATAAACGAGATCATATTCTGTTCCAATATCGAATAGCGCCATAATATAATGACCGTTAAGAGAAAGGTACCTTAACCAATGTTTGGATCATTTTGGCCTCCATTGCCAATTCCCGCAAAAGCTCGGCCACGAGGAGGAACTTGATGGCCTTGTTGGCCACGGTTTTGATTCGGCCCGGTAATTTGGAGTTGATTCGGATGGACCGCCACTTCAACTTGTTGGCCAATCCATTGTGGACAATTATTCCGGTAGTGATCAGGGCTTCCACATTTAAAGCACGTACCCCATGGAAAGTTGCCTTGAGGATGAATGGTTTGAAGAGGTACTATATTCAACGGTGCCGTTTTCGGTGCTCTACAATCTCTTGCCAAATGTCCAAGTTGATTACAATTGAGGCAAGCCCCACATTGGGTGTTAGTGGGATGATGCTTATTACACTTGTTACAAAAAGGATGAGGTCCCACATAAGGCCTCCTCGCCGGCTTAACTGCCGCCATCACCCTTCCCCGGTTAACATTTTTGGAAACAAACCTTCCCATTTTATTCACCCCACTTGACTTCTCCCACTTCCTTTCTCTTGTTTGTTGAGGAGTTACTTAAAACACCGCCTCTCAACAAGTCTTCAGTCACACTCCCGGCTTGGTTAACAGCATCGGCCAAAGTAGTAGGCATGTTAGAGTTTACATATGATCGGACTTGAGGATTCAAGCCCAATACAAACTTCTGAATGGCCTGAGGCTCGGTACCCACCAAGTGAGGAATGAGGGTAGACAACTCTTGAAATCGTCTAACATAGCCCTTGTAATCGGCTCCTTCCATGTTGAGGTTAGCAAATTCGATGGTCAAATTTTGTAGTTCATAGGGAGGACAAAACTTTGCCTTCACTTTGTTCTTGAAGTCAATCCACTCCAAGTTATAAGTCCGCCCCAACGTTATCTCTTGGTTCCACCAACTCAAAGCGTCATGTCTAAACATGCCGGATGCATAAGAAATCCGGTCATCATAGGTGCAATGACTCCTTTCAATCACCGCCTCGATCGCCTCAAACCACCTTATACATTCCGTGGGACCACCTTTTCCATCAAACTCCGGTGCCCCACAACTTTTAAAGTCTTTAAATATACATCCTTGACGGTATCCACCATATTGATTATTCATGGGCATTCCGATATTAACTTCCACTGGTCCCTCTTCTTCACCCTCTACGGCATGAGGTTGAGCATTTTCATTATTCATATTTTCTGGGGCTTTGTTGTTTTGAGGCCCATTGTTTTGCCCAAGATTTGCCGTGACTTGAGCAATAATGGTTGGCATGATATTGGCGATCGTTTGAGCGATCACTTCAGCCATGTTTGGCTCAGGGACCTCACCACGACCCCTTCCTTGGCCTCTACCACGGCCCCTACCACGGCCCCTACCTCTACCTCCTTGTACTTCCGGTTGAGCTTCTGATTGAGGTTCTTCTGGTTCGGCCCTATAGTTCGTTCCGGCTCTTCTTGGTCTCACCATTTCTATAAAGCAAGTGACACGTTGACCCGAGAGTTAGTCTCAAATGCTCACATGTTAGTCACACAAGTAGTCAATGCTCTCATACCGATACCACATACTCATTTCATATCACTAAGCTAAGGCAAGAGTGCTAGAATCCTATGAGATTGTTACTTAGCATATCATTATGTCAATTTCATTACAATCGTTCATTATTAATTCAAGTAATCATGCTCAATACGTCATAAGATCAAACAATTAACACAAATGGGTTAAGTATAATCTGAATTCGATATGCTTTCTAGTTATTGACCAGGTATGTATACAGGGTGTACCAACGGCTAACCCTCCACCCAATCAACTTCCATTAAGCATATCGGTTCCCTATTATACACTAAGCCACACGTGCGCAATCCATGATGTCATTAACTTGTTATAATGTTGGGCGACCATAAAAGAGTTGATCGGGTTCTTTTAGGGTTGTCACAATATTATACTAAGTTAATACCATAACTTCATTTTGCTCTAACGCATCCAACAAACATCAATCAGTAACAACAATCCATATTAATGACAATTAATTTCAATCAATGCACACATTAACCACATTGTACCCATTCCACATTCATCACGTTGAATTCAAGCCATCACATAAGTGGTCTTAACTACGAACTCACGATATACACTTTCTAGGGTTCACAGAATTCACGTTGCACACAAATTTCCTAACCATGCATGCTATATGAAGAGTTTTAACTTAAGCCGTAGTCTAGGTCAAACCGCCTAATTCTCTACAACCACGCATGGGCCACCATTCTGTAACACCCCAAGCCAAGGCTCAGAATATCACGGAAATCATATAGCACAAGGTGGAATTAATGTAGAACATGAACTAAATGCAATTAGAGGATTCAGTGAATCCATACAATAAGGGGAACAAGTCTCAAAATACAACAGGAGCAAGTAACCATCAAGTTTACAAACGACATCAAAAGAAGGCTATCAATCCTAAATACAATGCAACATAAGGCAAATGGATCCTTGATCCATATAAGTCCAGTCCGGGTTCAACAGCAAGCAAACAAATCAAACTCCACGTCCTGGATAACCTGGTTACCTGAAAAGTGTACTAAGCATAGTCAACACAAGGTTGGTGAGTTCGTAGTAATGGTCCATAAAGAACCATCGTCCATAATCACAATATACAAGTAGAGGTGAAACATGACTTACAGTGAGCCTCTAAGTAACACAATATCGTCCACAATCAAGGTTACACAAACAAGTAAGCGTGTAATAAATGTGCACAAATGATGTAAATATCAAAACAAGTGCTAAATGCATAAACAGTCATAATGCATATCAAATTCGTATCAACCATGCCACAAATGCACCAAATAGGGTGTGCCTGCGTGTAGACCGCTTAAACAGAATATACATGCGTGTGAACCGCGTATATAAATAGGCTATGCTTGCGTGTGAATCGCGTGCGTGTGAACCGCGTATAAATATATATATTATGCTTGCGTGTGAACCGCGTATGAATATATATATTATGCTTGCGTGTGAACCGCGTACAAACACCAACCACAAATTCAACAATCATCAACCATCAATAACTAATTCAAAATAAACTACACGCACATACACTTAGGAGGATTCTACTTTCATCAAGTTCTAGATGCTTATGTATAGGGTCACCCGCAGCCTTCCCACCACATCTAGAACTCTTTGAAGGCATAACCGACTTCCATGTATGCACGTCCATCCTAAATAGTAATAATAAATAATAATAAATATATATATTATGCTTGCGTGTGAACCGCGTATGAATATATATATTATGCTTGCGTGTGAACCGCGTGCGTGTGAACCGCGTACAAACACCAACCACAAATTCAACAATCATCAACCATCAATAACTAATTCAAAATAAACTACACGCACATACACTTAGGAGGATTCTACTTTCATCAAGTTCTAGATGCTTATGTATAGGGTCACCCGCAGCCTTCCCACCACATCTAGAACTCTTTGAAGGCATAACCGACTTCCATGTATGCACGTCCATCCTAAATAGTAATAGTAATAATAATAATAATAATAATATATATATATATATCGCAATCCTTTACCAAAATCAATCATAACTACATTGCACATACATTTCATACGACTTTACTTTTAAGGAATCATAGATGCTTATATATAGGGTCACCCGCAGCCTTCCCACCACATCTACAACTCACTAAAGGTATCATCGTCTTCCATGTATGTACCACTATCCTAATCACAATATCAAACCACTACAAGATCATATGGAGTAAAGCAACAGCGTATAATAAATGAGTACGCGAATTATTAACGTCAGATCATGTATCATACGTATGTAAGACCATAATGTATATCAACTGCGTATCAATAACGTCATCAATGTAACAATAAAAGTATGTTTGAGTGTGCACCGCACAAGTCGAGTATAACAAAGCGTATATGAACATCCCAACACATTCCCAATATCCATCAATTCCTCTAAACAACGCGTACATCCACTTCGGAGGGTTTTACTTTCATCAAGTTCTAGATGCTTATGTATAGGGTCACCCGCAGCCTTCCCACCACACCTAAAACCCTTTGAAAGTAAAGCCGACCTCCATGTATGTACTTCTATCCTAATACCTTACAATAACACAATCACAATCGTAAATCATCACACAATCAATCAAAACTATCTGTCAATCAACAATTAATCAGAAATTAACTAGACAGTCAATCAAATCAACCAAACAATCCAACAAACACGTAAATGTACACTTTTCAGCCCGAATCTCTATTGAGTAGGGAGCTACGAAACTCACCTTGATCGGCAAAGAAGCTTAAGTCGAGTAAATGAAAGATTAATAGCGAGTATTGGGCCCCACGTGTTCACAACCTATCAAAGCATGCCATATATCATACTGTCAACTTTATAATTATAAATAAGTTGGTTCCTTAGGTTTAAGTTGAGTCACGAATCCCACAATTACTTTCTTAACACTACCAAGTGTGAAACATAACACTTTGACTAGACATTTTTAGAAATGCACGAAGATTCATACAAAATGAAGGTTACTACATGAAACTAGACTCTCTTACGATTCCAACGATAGGTCGTAAGACTTGTTTGGAGTTATGGATCAAAAGTTATTAACGTTTAAAAATCGACGCGCATATTTTCACAGAACCTATCCACTGCGCCGCAGTGAGCATGGTTCTGGCTCACTGCGCCGCAGTGGCTAAAATGAACCAGGACCAGAAACAAGGCACTGCGCCGCAGTGAGCAAGGGTAGAGCTCACTGCGCCGCAGTGGCCACAATCTGCAGCCAGCACCTGCAGTTTATGCAGGAAACACGAACCAAAACCCCCCAAATTCGACCCAAAGCATACCAAAACGATTTGTAAGAGCTTGAAACTCATTTTGAAGCTTAACTAAGTGCCATTAAACATAAATACACATAACCCATTACAAATTTTCATTCCAAAACATCAAGAACACTTCCAAATCATTCAACCCAAACCAAAACCCTAATTTAACCCTAATTCCATTTCGACCCGATTCAAGACTTGTAAATGTACGAGATGACTAAAAATGAGTAAACTAACATAAATAAAAGTAAATGGGATGAATTAGACTCACCAAAACTTCCTTCTTGAGCTTCAACCCGAAATTAGGTCAAAAGGGTAAAATGCAAGAACTTCCACCTTTGATTCTTCAATAAGACGATAATGAGGTATAGATGACGATGATTCTAGTGTTATTTCAGTTTCAAAACACCAATCGATACTAGAAAGAAGAAGAAATGAAATGGGTTTTGGTCTTGCCTTTTACTTGAGAGAAGGAGAGAAAAAGAGAAAGATAAGAAATGAAAGGGGAAGAAGAGATAAGGGGGGGAAATGGGTCATTGGTGGCTGGTGGGTCATGGACTACCCACGGACCGACCCGTTTCTCTTCTCTAGCCAATTTACAATCGTTACACATTTGAACACTGATCAAAACATAATATCGACCCGAGTATAACACATTGTCATTTAATTTACAAAACGACCCAAATAATTCATTAACTTAAATTGTTAGTCATATTACACGAAAAGTCAACGGGTCAAAACTCATGGATGTTACATTAAATGGGTTAAAAATGCTTAAGGTTGCACTGCACAGAGTACGGACGCTCCCACGGATCGTCCGTGGATCGTCCGTCGTTGGTTCTGTTCAGATACTTTTCTTTTTGGAATCGCCAGCTCACGGACGCTCCCACGGATCGTCCGTGCTGCGTCCGTGAACCTTCTGTTCAGATTTTACACTTTGTTTACAAGTCAAGTTCCAATGGTCCAAATGGTCTGATTTTGATAAAATATGACTTATACTTCATCTTAAGCTTAACCATTTCATCAAAGTTCGCAATCGAAGATTTAGTTTTCACGGACGCTCTCACGGACTCTCGAGCGTCCGTCTGTCAAAAAAAAAAAAATTTATAACTTTTGAATCATTTTACCTTATGAGTTTTGGTTGTTACATTTTTGGTATCAGAGCCATGGTTCAAGGGATTTAGGTATTCGATCTTTACGAATAGGATGCCTAGACTTGAACCATAGGATTGACTTTGACCTTAGGATTTGGGTGTTCACGTTTGAAAGTGGAAATGGTTAGTAAGGTTGATTTAAAATGAAATAGTTTATGAGCATGATAGAGCCGGCCTATTACTGGTCATAAGCTATTACATTCTAAATCAAACTTACTAAATATGGAAATGATCGAATGTGAACATTTGGGGCAATATAGACTAAATTGTGAATTGAATGTACATTTATAAACTTTTGAATTTGTAGTATGGAACCATTTCAAGTCGAAGATGGAACAAGTCAGAATAGGGACAAAAATATTGAAACCGTAGAGTTGATGGAACGAGAAGACCTTACCGGCGACTTTATAAGCGAACAAATAGGCAAGGCCTTAGAAAATTTCTCTCCGTTTATCGTCAAGAAGTTAAATGAAACCTTGGAGGGAGCAATGAGTGATGTCATTGCTAACAAGATTAGAGAAGAAGTAGCCTTGTCAGTGCAAGAAGAGTTTGATAAACGTTTTCCTAAAGATAAAGCGCCGGAAAGACAAACTCATGAGGATCCTCCAAAGAATACCAATGAGAAACCTTATGATCTAAAAAATTTCACTATTGCAAGCCCTCCCACATACAATGGGGACCCCGATCCTATTGTAAGCACTAAGTGGGTGTATGAAATTGAAGGGGCATTTCGCATTACCAAGACACCAACTGAAGACAAGACGCTGTATGGATCGAGTAGGCTGAGAGATAGGGCTAAATTGTGGTGGGATAGCCAAATTGTGACAAAAGGGGAAGATGCGACGGTGAAGATGAGTTGGGAGGATTTTAAAGTGGTTTTCTTCAAGGAGTTTCAGTCTGAAGCTGATGTGACTAAACTTAGAAGCGAGTTTATAAATGATTCACAAGGTACTATGAATGTGAATGAATTCCGTGTGAAGTTTCTAGATAAAGCTCAATTCTGTCCCGAATATTTGAAGGATGATAAGTTGTTGAAGGAACGTTTTTACCGAAAGCTTCCAAGAATATTAGAGAGAAGATTACTCTTCTCCAAATCGAATCTTTTAATCAGTTGATTGATATGGCGAGATGGCATGAAGTTGAACAAGGGATGCCGGATGATGATTCCTCCAAGAGGAAGGCGGAACAAAGCAGTTCTCCAAACAAGAAGTTTCGTCCAAGTGGAAGTTCGGGGAGTAATGCATCTAGGAGGAATATCCCCACTTGTAACAATTGTGGGAAACATCATTCCGGAGTTTGTCTTTCACCTTCCAAGAAAGGATGCTTTAATTGTGGCCAACCGGGTCACATTAGTCGTGATTGTAAGTTCTCTCCAAACAAGCCAACCGTGTATTTTAAGTGCTTCAATGAGGGGCATATGAGAAGTGCGTGCCCTTTATTGACGGAAGAAGAGAGGCAAGCGGAGGCAAGGAAGATGAATGAGAGAAAAGTGGCAAGGCAAGTAGGGGCTCCTAAAGGGAGATCATTTTAGCTCTCGGTGGTGGAAGCAAAGGAATCAACCGACGTTGTGTCAGGTACTTTTCTAGTTCATGACACCCCCGCTAAAATTTTATTTGATTCCGGAGCAAATCGTTCCTTTGTAGCCACTCGTTTCACTAAATGTATTCCTCTACAACTATCGTTGCTTAAGCCTCCGTTGTTAGTGGAAGTAGCGGGTGATCAAACATATGTGATTAAAAATGTGTATATAGATTGTAGCTTGACCATAAATTTTGAAAATTTCAAAGCCAATCTTATACCCATGGGTTTGGGTGAATTTGATGTGATTTTGGGCATGGATTGGCTCGGTCATCATAGGGCGAGTATTTGTTGTGCCGATAAAAGTGTCCGACTCAAAACTCCTAGTGGCAAGGATATGGTGGTTTATGGAGAAAGAAATCAAGACTCGTTACCGTTATGTACTTATGCTCGAGCTCGCCGACTTATCTCCCGTGGATGCAAAGCTTTTCTTGCTCATGTTCTTGATTCCGATAAGGAATCTAATTCAATTTCTGAAATTCCGGTTGTTAATGAATTTGTTGATGTTTTTCCCGATGACTTACCGGGTCTTCCTCCTGATAGACAAGTAGATTTCAAGATTGATCTCACCCCGGGTGCTACACCCATCGCTAAAGCTCCGTATCGTCTTGCTCCAACTGAAATGCGAGAGATGATGGAACAACTCCAAGAACTGCTTGATAAGGGCTTTATACGCCCAAGTAGTTCCCCTTGGGGTGCTCCTGTTTTGTTTGTTAAAAAGAAAGATGGTAGTTTGCGGATGTGCATTGATTATCGTGAACTTAATAAAGTCACCATTAAGAATCGATATCCGTTGCCTCGTATTGACGATCTTTTTGACCAACTTCAAGGAGCATCGTATTTTTCAAAGATTGATCTTCGATCGGGTTATCACCAGATGAAGGTTTGTGAAGGAGACATTCCAAAAACCGCATTCAGGACCCGTTATGGTCATTATGAATTCTTAGTCATGCCTTTTGGTTTGACAAACGCTCCTGCAGCCTTCATGGATCTTATGAATCGTGTATGCCGCCTTTTCTTGATAAATCCGTGATTGTTTTCATTGATGATATTTTGATCTATTCGAAGTGTCAGTCTGATCATGAGAAACACCTTCGTGAAGTTCTTGAAACCCTTCGCCGAGAGAAATTGTATGCCAAGTTTTCTAAATGCGAATTTTGGTTACGTGAAGTCCAATTCCTTGGACATGTTGTCAACAAAGATGGAATTAAAGTAGATCCTGCAAAGATTAGTGCAATCACGAAATGGGAACCTCCCAAATCTCCGACCGAAATTCGTAGTTTTCTTGGTTTAGCGGGTTATTACCGCCGCTTTATTCAAGATTTTTCTAAGTTAGCCTCGCCTCTTACTAAATTGACCCGAAAGAACGAGAAGTTTGAATGGAAGAATGAACAAGAGAATGCTTTCCAAACTCTAAAAGGGAAGTTGAGTCAAGCACCCGTTCTAACTTTACCAGATGGAGTTGAAGATTTTTCGGTTTATTATGATGCCTCATTTAATGGTCTTGACTGTGTCCTGATGCAAAAGGGGCGAGTCATCGCTTATGCATCAAGACAATTAAAACCTCATGAGAAGTCTTACCCCGTTCACGATTTGGAACTTGCTGCAGTTGTTTTTGCCTTGAAGATTTGGCGTCATTATCTCTATGGCGTTAAATTCACCATTTATTCCGATCACAAGAGTCTTAAATATTTCTTTGAGCAACGAGATCTTAATAACCGTCAACGAAGGTGGTTAGATTTATTGAAGGACTATGATTGTGAAATCTTGTATCACCCCGGAAAAGCCAATGTGGTGGCCGACGCCTTAAGTCGAAAGAGTTCTCATTTTTCAATTCGTGTTTCACCTTTATGGGTAATGATTACCAATGACTTCATGGAGCGTATAAAGGAGGCTCAAGAAGGAGCTTTGCAACGTGATCCCAAATGAGAGAGAATTAAGGGTCAAATGAAACATTTCTCTAAAGACTCTCGAGGTCTTACGGTTCGTTATGGACGAATTTGGATTCCTTTTTCGTGCCCTTTGAAAGAAATTCTTCTTGATGAAGCACATAAGTCCAAATATTCTATTCATCCCGGTGCAACGAAAATGTATTACGACTTGAAGGTTGACTATTGGTGGCAGGGTATGAAACGTGACATAGTGAAATATGTGGAAAGGTGTTTGACCTGTTTGCAAGTTTAAGCGGAACATCAAAAGCCATACGGGAAGCTCCAACCGCTTGATATACCACAATGGAAGTGGGAGCACTTAACTATGGACTTCATTACCAAACTTCCAAAGACACCCAAGCATCAATTTGACTCTATTTGGGTAATTGTAGATCATTTGACGAAAAGTGCGCTGTTTTTACCCATTCGTGAGTCATCGTCTTCTGAGGTGTTAGCCGATATTTATTTGAAAGAAGTTGTAGCTCGGCATGGCATTCCCGTTTCTATTGTTTCGGATAGGGATACACGGTTTACTTCCCACTTTTGGAGAAGATTTCATGAAGACATGGGTACCAAACTGCATATGAGTACCGCATACCATCCTCAAACGGCCGGTCAAAGTGAACGAACCATCCAAACTTTAGAAGACATGCTACGTGCATGCATTATCGATTTTGGAGGACCATGGGACGCATATTTGCCGTTGGCGGAATTCTCGTATAATAATAGTTACCATTCTAGCATTAAGATGCCTCCATATGAAATGCTTTATGGTAGAAGATGTCGAACTCCCATTTGTTGGGGAGAAGTGGGACAACGAGAATTAGGCGGAACCGATATCGTTCTTAAAACTACTCAAAAGATAGATGAAATTCGGGAGAGACTCAAGGTGGCTCAAGATAGGCAAAAGTCGTATGCCGATGTTAGAAGAAGACCCATTGAGTTCATGGTTGGTGATCGGGTTATGTTAAAGGTATCTCCATGGAAGG